>OZ022580.1:12048771-12141271 GCA_963669155.1 Arbacia lixula
TATTATATATATATATATATATATATATATATATACGCATGCACACATGCATACACACATACGCATGCGGTTATATTAATATAAATATATTATATATCATTTTTTTTTCAAAATTCATTTTCTCCTTTTTTGTTTATTTATGTGATAACTAAAATATGTTTACCTCGTGCATTTCTAGCCATTGACAGTCATAATATCAGCTCCATTACTTCAACATGTTCAATGTAAATCATCTTGACGCCGTCATCTCCGTACGTGCACCAACGCACGTGTAGCAGACACTCACTCGCACACATAGCACCTCTAGCTTGTGATAACGTTTGTCGGCAGTGCGCACCTACAACGTACGGTGCAGTTTGTCCCGAAGATTGACAACACGAGCCAGCAAAAGAGAAGAGAAGAGACGGAACAAATATTCAAAATATTAGCTCAAATTCAGGTCCATTGTCGCTGCCCCAGATTCGGGGTGACTATCTAGGTTAGGGTTAATTTTTCACGTTTGCATATGAATGAGCATCTGGCAGTAATAATGCCCTACGTACATTGATTTGAAATGTATTTTGGAGCGATGAGGTATTAATCATTACACGCTGTTATCTAGGTTTCTCAGCTTTAGTAATATTGCTACGTGGCTAGGATTACTCGGGTAAAACGATTCCGCCCTACGCGCCACGCCGGCCCGACCGCGGCCAGGCAGCACCGTCACGACGATAGCTTAAGAATGATGGGTAATGTGTGTCGACGCCGTTTTGTTTTCTGATCATTTTTACTTCACTCTCTCCCCTCACCCCCTTTCTCTCTCTCATTTCACCCTCTTTCTCTTGCACTATCACTTGTCCGCTATTATTGCTTCTCCGGCCACCTTTGCTCCCCCTTCCTACTCTCTCTCTCTCTCTCTCTCTCTCTCTCTCTCTCTCTCTCTTTCTGTCTGTCTGTCTGTCTGTCTGTCTGTCTGTCTGTCTCTCTCTCTATATATATTCTCTCTCATCCTCTTTCGCAGACACACTTACCATTTGTATCATCCCTCCCACACCACGCACACAGGGAGAGGGGTTTATTTAGAGTCGTCAGGTGTACAGAGACAGACACACCGTAGTCATTGTCAGGAGAGAGAGAGAGAGAGAGAGAGAGAGAGAGAGAGAGAGAGAGGGACAGACAGGCAGACAAACCGAGACAGAGGCAGAGACAGAGTGAGACAGAGAGAGAGAGAGAGAGAGAGAGGGATAGACAGAGACGAACAAAGAGAGATAGATGAGACAGCAACATAGAGACACATGAGACAGAGAAAAAGAGAGAGGGGAGTGAGATAGAAAGAGAGACAGAGAGAGACAGAGAAAGAGAGACGCAGAGAGACAGAGAAGGAGAGACAGAGAGGGAGAGAGAGGGAGAAAAGGAGACAGAGAAAGAGAGAGGGAGAGAGAGAGAGAGAGAGAGAGAGAGAGAGAGAGAGGTGGGGGGGGGGGGTGTATTAAAGTGTGTGAGTGTGGGAACTGGGTCAGAACAGCCCTGTTGCTGCGTCTCATCCCGTCTCATAGCGAGGGGGGCTCTCAAGACGGATCGCCGGGAGCTGCCCCTAGGCATCCACGTAGATAGATACTCCCTCCATTCCACCTCTCCCTCGTACTCCCCCCCCCCTCAACTACTTCCCCATCCCCCCTCCCCCGTCCATCGTCCATTTCCTCACCTCCTCCGTCTCCTTCCCCTCCCAGGGCTAGTATGGGAGATGGGGAGCTTGTGGCGAGATGAACATGATGAATGGATGTTTCACCTTCAGAGCATTGACCATATTGGACAGAAAAGTGTGAGTGTGGGTTGTGTGAGTATGGGTGTATGGGTGTATATGGGTGTGGGTTGGGGCAATGGAGGAGAGGAAGAGAAAGAGAGAGGCAAAGAGAGGTGTAGAGAGGCAGACAGACAGATAGAGGTAAGGTGAGAGCAAAGTGGACATGAGGGAGGAGAGACACAGAAACAATGCAAAAAAGAAGGATTGAGAGGCAGAGAGAGACAGAGACAGAGACAGAGACAGAGAGAGAGGAGGGAGGGTGGGGGGGTGGGGGGGGGGAGCGCAATATAAAGAGACGGGGCAGAGACGGGTGAGAGAGAGGGACAGGTAAAAAAAATATCAACAGGTTTTCCGATAAACTTTAAATAGCCCCGTTCATATACCATATACCGCTATTATTACCGATGCACATCGGTAAGCAAGTTTCCAGCGAGCCGCAAAAGCACCGTTCATATACACCCCAAAAAGCCGTAATGTTGCGGTGTTTTGGACAGCTGGACTCTCTCCAAACCAATGGTGACATGCTCCGCTCAGCCATACGAGCGGTAGGATTAGCGACCAACAGGCCAGAGCGCGATGCTAAAGGCGCAACATTTACGCCTATTTTGCGGACGCAGTTTATAAGATTCGCTTACCGCAATATTGCGGTATTATTACTAGGTCTCGATCCGCGAAAAAGCCGCAAAATAAGCGCAAAAAAGGAGGAAGCAAATACCGCATTATTTGAGCGATTCCCGTTCATATACGCAGCTATCGGTAATGCATCGGCAAAATTGCCGCAAATGTTGCGCCTTTTTCGCGGATAGGCGGTGTATATGAACGGGGTTAATGTGACGATCTTGTTATGCGACTAGCGTCATGTTTACAAAACCTGGTCCACAGCAGCATGAAATATTGTGATTAAAATTCGAAATTTGCCAAACCGCTTGGGGCGTTTCAGATCATATTTTTGATGCTTAAATAAAATGGCCCCGGGCTACGTCAAGAAAGCTTTCGTTTTATGCCCCGAGAAAGAGAACATCACCCAAACTCTCTGTATGTCCTTCCAATGGGGGAAGAGGGTGTGAAGAAGGGTAGAAAGAGAAGGGGGGGGGGGCTTTCAGTTTTAGCTGACTGTTTATGCATGAGCGTGTGGAGTGCTGTATGTAGGTAGGTGCGTCAGGCAAGCTAGTGCGGGAAGGAGGAGAGAGGTGGTACAGCGATGCTCGGAGCGCTGTGCTTGAGGGAGGGTAACCCGAGGCGGGTGCCCAGGACTCTCACACCCCTGACTAACCGGGCCAGCTAAGCCGGCCACACATAATCTCCTGAATTCATTTGCAGTCATGAATGTAGTATTTGTTTATCCAGTGCGAAGAAACACAAGGCGGGTAAGATGCAAGGGCTGTCCATCACTGCGGGGCTCTCTGCGCCTTCTCAGATGGCTCATTTCTATCGCTTAAACATCTTCAAGACGTGTGAGTTGTAGAGTCGGATGTCCTGCTTTAATTAACTGGTTACGAGCGGAGTTCTGACTACGATAGTGTGCACAATACAACAACACACGCGCACGCGACAACTTCGCCCATAACCCAATCCTTAAACATGCGCGCGCTACTTTCTTCTGGATTCTACGATACTTTTTCTAAACGGAAAACAATGTTTTATTCCCCCTTGAAAGTTTGTAATGATTTCTACGGAACTGTGATGGGTAAAATGATAACCACGTGGTATAAGACATCAACTATAATGTTCACCACGTGGCTGGTAAGCTGTAGTAATGAGAGAGACCAACCTGGCTACAGAGAACAACAAACATTATGCATATGGGTCTGTCTACAGTAAAGGAATATTTTCTTTGGCACAACTGAATCATTTGAAATTATGACCACCTTTCACCACCAAAAGATGTGTTGAAATAATTTCCTCCAAGAAAAAATCAGCTAAAATCCTGCTCTGAATGTTCATTTGTTATATATTTCTAAACTAAGAAATTAAACTAAGAACCTAAGAAGCAGTCAATCAAAGAAATGTATTGATTTGCACTTTACCAGGTTTTGTACGCTTCAGAAAATTTACCCTGTACATATTTGCATATCACGTTGGTAACGGGACAGACGAGTCTGTTACAAACTCTCAAACAGTTACAAACAGTCTGTACTGTTACCAACGTGCTGTGGCAAATTTTTACAGGGCAAATTTTGTGAAGCGTACAAAACCTTGTAAAGTGCAAATCAATACATTTTTTGATATTTTATTATTATTGGCTGGTTCATTTAAGATACAAAAAAGATAATAATTGGAATTTAAGAGATTTATGCAAATGTTACAGTAAATGTAACGGAAATGTACCCATTACTGTAGACAGGCCCATTGACACTATTGTAATCAACTAACATAGCCAAGAGCTCGTCTTAGCGGGAAACAGGACAACAAAGCACGTAAATGTTGGTATCATATCTAGTGATATAACAACCGATATGCAGAGTATTCCTCCAGAGGAAAGAAAGGGGGGGGGGGGGGAGGGCAAAGATAGAAAAAAAAGTTTAATGCTCACACCCGAAAGTATTATTTCATTATAGACATTATTGATGTCGATAAACGATAAACGCCATCACATTGGTCAACTGATATGCCTACGTCTTCTATTCGGGAAGATGTATAACTCCGCCTTAACTCTCCAGACTCAAGCGATGCATTTTTTGCACATTAGTAATACACACGTGACCCATAGAACAGCGTTTTGTCTGTCACCGAAAGGGTTAATCATCTAAATCAAGCACACATAAGATATATCTAAAGGTGGTTGTTTGTGGTACTCATTGTAACATCGGTCGTCGCTTTGTTGTACTACTTGCAGTAGTTTCCCATCTGTAGTAGATAACAAGTGCATTGATCGCACGCTCCGTGTGTCTTAACTATATAGGCTATATATACTACTACACGTCAAACGCTCATAGCAAGCGGTGTATGGTGTGGAGTGGGCGTGTGTGTAAGTGTTAGGTACACACATACACATACACGCACACACACACACACACATACATGCATGCACACATACATGCACGCATACACACATACGCACACATACATACACAGAGGGTAGAGGTGAAACTATATTGGACATGAAGGAGGGGGAGTGAACGGGAGATATATAATATGACAGAAACGTTAAAAGACGGACAGAGAGTGAGAGTGAGTGAGAGAGAGAGAGAGAGAGAGAGGGGGAGAGAGAGAGATAACACAAAGAGTGATTAAGTATATCAATACATACAGGTAGCACGGCATTAAGAGAGAGGGATAAGGAGAAGGGGAGTGAAAAGGGATACGGAAAAGAAGGATAGAAAGAAAAGAGGGAGAAGGGGGTTGGGAAAAGGGAGGCGAGGTAGGTAAAAAGAAACATGGATAAGGAGAGCTATAACAGAGAGATAACAATGATAAAGTAAGCTGCATAACATACAAGGCTTGGGCAAGGAGAAACTATAATTGGTAGTATCTTTTTTAGAAACTGCTAAAATAAGGTATCACCAATTAGCAAAAGAGAGGAAGAGAAATTAAATTTAAAAAAAAAAAGAGAAAGAAAAAAAAAACGAAAGAAAGGTATGATACAAGGTGAAAAGACAGGGACACCAATTAGAAATGGTATCAATGTCCTCGCTGAATAACATATGACTGTATTTTTTTTTTATTGTTGCTGATGCTATGGCGTGATTGAAGTGCTAATATAATTTTGAGATATCGCTAATAAAACACACTTGCTATGCACCCGCAATGCTTGGCTGGCTATGAAGTCTCTCTCAGATGGTCAAAACTGGGGCACATTGGTGACTCCATGGTCATAGCAAAACAAATATTTCTCGATTTAATAATGATGGCCTTGCACAACATCCAAAATTAAAGAAAGACATATACAGTGATCAATATGCCGATAAGGCTGCGTAGCTAAAATAAATGCCACGTATGTATTGACATAGGGTAGCGTGTCAGAAAATAAAAATGAAATAATAAATGCTTTCGAAATGAGTGAGGTGAGGTGGGGTATAAATTTCGCTCCATTTACCCGCGGATTGTGCGCCGTATAAAAGCCGTGTCCATGACATTTTCTAATAAAAGCCAGCCCGTGAATTGCGCTCATTGTGCACAGGTTGGTCGCTAGAGACGGCAGCGCGCTGGAACAGGCAGGGGAAAAGCGGAAGCCTGAGCGTGCTCGCTCCACTTTCATATTTACACTGACACAATTTCAAATCAAAACATTTATAAAGGAAGGGGGTTCTATCGCCACAGACTCCGTCAATGTAAACACACAAAGGCGCGCGGGCTGGGGCTGCCGGGCCCCTCCGGTGGGTTCCCGTAGCACGCACATATTCGGGCCTTGTCCAACATTCATCAGCCTGGAACAAATATGCCTCGCTCTGGACATGGATCAGTTTTAATTGTCTGGCTTGTAAGAAGGGAGTGGAGAGAGCAGGGTATAAGGAAGGGGGGGGGGGAGGGAGAGAAAGGGAGGGAACAAGAGAGAGAGAACGATAAGTTAATGGAGAGACAGACAGACAGAGAGACAGAGAGATAGAGAAAGATAGAGAGGGGTCGGACGAATGGGTATTAATGACGAAGGAGAGAGGGAGAGAGGGAAAATGAATGGGAGAAGGAGAGGGAGAAACAGTGAGAAAGAGAGAGAGCGAGTATGTATATAAATACATGTGCGTGTATGTGACAGATTAATGGGGTAGGAGAGTAAGAAGGAGAGAGGGACAGAGAGAGAGAGAGAGAGAGAGAGAGAGAGAGAGGAGGGGGAGAGAGAGAGAGGGGGGGGGGGGAGGGAGGGAGAGAGAGAGAGAGAGAGAGAGAGAGAGAGAGAGAGAGAGAGAGAGAAAACACACACACACACACACACAACCAACATGACCAAAAAAGTTCGTGTGTGGGGGAGAAAAGAAAGGTATAGGCTGAGGAATGGTGAGTAAGAGGGAGGGGAAGGGGAGAAGGAGATGGGAACAGAGAGGGGAAGGGAAGTGGGGAAAGTAAGAGTGTGTGTGTGTGTGTGTGTGTGTGTGTGTGTGTGTGTGTGTGTGTGTGTGTGTGTGTGTGTGTGTGCGTGTGTGGGAGAGCTGGATGGATTAATGGGAAGATGAAGAGCCAAGAAGGGAGAGAGAAGTGAAATATAAAGAGACAGAAGAACAAGAACTGTGTGAGGGGGTGGGAAGAGAACCATAAAGGCTGGCAAAGACACGGATAAGCGGGATAGGGGGGGGGGGGGGGTATAAGGAGGAGGTGGAAATAAAGGCAAGGCTCGAAAGAGAAAAACTGTAGAGAAAGTACAAGTTTAGCGTTGTGGGAATACAGGACGAATAAGAACGGACGGACACGGAGACGGAGAAGGGGGTATGATTCTAACGACATGATAAAGGGAGACTCAAACGGGATGAGGGTTTTGTTGGGGTATGTGGTTGATCAAAATTAGAGGATTTAGATGAAGATGAGGAGGGGGAGGAGGAGGAGAGAAGGCATGGACGAAGAACTGAAAATCCCTGCCTCCTTTCCGCTCCCTCGGTCATCCGATTACGCGAGGCTTGAGCAGGCGAGATGCGGGTAGCTGCGGCATAGAGCACGCCTGGCTGCCCGCTGTTATCGCGCTGCTTTTCCGCTGCCATAACACTGTTCCGATCGATTGGGCTCTGTTTTCAAATAGGCTTCGCAATTTCTGTTCCCATTTCCTTGCTCCTATTCCGGCTCTTTACGGGTTGCCGCTTGAATTGTGAGAGAAAAACTAGAGCGTTGCCTCATTTCCAATCGAATTAATGCTGATCGAATGTGCTGTGATCTCGATCGCTCATGCACGGGATTGGGGCTTAGATGAGACAGCAGCATGGGCGGGGGAAGATTTTGTTTTCATGGTACTCACAGGAATTATGTCAACTTCGATTGAACAATATTCCATGGAAGAATCAATATGACTATAATGATGAAAAACGAATAGCACGACGAGGGTGAAATTAGCGATACTACACCGATGTGATTTATAGAATTGCGCCATCATTCGGTGATATTGGGTCAGTTGCTGCCTCTTAGAGTCTAGAAGCTAATTGGGCTTGAATCATTACCACCACCCGTGTGCATGGTTATAAGATAGACATTCGGGTATAACATGTTCCTACCAATATTACAATTTGTATAATTTTTGAAGAACGGGCGGTCGATGTTTTTTTTCACATATTAATGGGATTGGTTTGTCAGCCTAAGATAAGTAAGCTAACCTTATAACAATGGGTAAGCATTAGATGAGTACGTCAGCCTCTAGTCAGTCAGTCAGCCTGAGATCCGTCCGCCAACCTTAGATCAGTCCTTCAGTCTTAGATCAGTCCGCCAACTTTAGATCAGTCCTTCAGTCTTAGATCGGTCCGCCAGCTTCAGATCAGTCCGCCAGCCTGAGATCGGTCCGCCAGCCTGAGATCACTCCGTCAGCCTCAGATTAGTCCGTCAGCCTGAGATCAGTCCGTCAGCTTCAGATTAGTCCGTCAGCCTGAGATCAGTCCGTCAGCCTCAGATTAGTCCGTCAGCTTCAGATTAGTCCGTCAGCCTGAGATCAGTCCGTCAGCTTCAGATCAGTCCGCCAGCCTGAGATCAGTCCGTCAGCCTCAGATTAGTCCGTCATCATGAGATCAGTCCGTCAGCCTGAGATCAGTCCGTCAGCTTCAGATCAGTCCGCCAGCCTGAGATCAGTCCGTCAGCCTCAGATTAGTCCGTCATCATGAGATCAGTCCGTCAGCCTGAGATCAGTCCGTCAGCTTCAGATCAGTCCGCCAGCCTGAGATCAGTCCGTCAGCCTCAGATTAGTCCGTCATCATGATATTAGTCCGTCAGCCTGAGATCAGTCCGTCAGCCTCAGATTAGTCCGTCAGCCTGAGATCAGTCCGTCAGCTTCAGATCAGTCCGCCAGCCTGAGATCAGTCCGTCAGCCTTAGCTCAGTCCCTCAACTCGATATTAGTCTTTCAGCCTGAGATCCGTCTGTCAGGCTTAAATCTTACCACTAGCGTTATCGTTTAGTCATCCTTATGTCATTTCGTCAGAATTAAATCAGTCCGACAATCTCAGATGCAGATCTTTTTCAAGATAGTTGGGTTAAGTTTAGTTGGATGTGACGACTGATTAACAAAATTGTCTTCAATAAAGGAGACACGAAGCAAAATCATATGTCGAGTGAAAACACTAGTTTAGAAGATATCGCTTACCTGCTGCAATTAAACATGGACGATTTTATATATGTGCGCGTCTCAATTATTCCTTGCGTTAAGTGAATATCATTTTGATATAATGTATGTAGGGCGCGTGATGGCATTTATATGACCCCGCCTGGCAAACGGCACGGGGAGCCCCACAATTATCGACGAAAGAGCGCCAACTATTGCCAGAGGCTCAGCTTCTGAAAATCTGCAGGTAAGTCTTGTAAATGTGCTCCGTAGAAAAATACAGCAGAATTTAAATAATTAAAATGACCAAAAAAAAAGAAGAAGAAGAAAAGGAGAGAGGAACAAGCAAAAGGAAAATGGTTGAAGATGGCAGCGACGAAGGCAGTGACACGGATAACAAGTCCTTCATTTTAACAATTAAAAAAATATAGGTCTAATAACCCATTTTTGTAATGTATTCACAACTTTTCCCCTAACTGCCTGGTGACGAGTTGTTTATTACATTTGCATGTATTTCACGATTCAGTTTCAATGGACGGAACGCACTCTGAATCTATTAGTTGTTGCTACTCGGACAAACCTCAGGCAAGCTTTGGGAATACCATAGTAACGTAATTTTTGAATGGAGTGAATAAAATATATACATACATACATAACGAAATTTGTATTAGAGTACGTTATGGTTTGTGATGATATTGAATTCGCTTTGAGGCAACATGAACATGATGAAGGTTGAAATGTGTTTAGGAAAGAACACAAATAAACATCGCCATATTTTATTTAATTCGTTGATTTCATACATTATTGTCACATTACTATGGCCGGGCTTGTTTGCGACGGACTCAGTCAGTGGCACATGAACGTAATATGTTTTCCACTAGTATTTTGGAAGAGAAATAAAAGTTAATTTATTAAAGAATTAACCAAAACATACAAAATTGTCGAGCGTTTAGATAAAAGATTATACCACATAAACCCCAAATAAAACGTATTAGAATATCACAATTTGCTTTTATCTCGGTCCACCAACCATCATTTATTTACGTAGGTTGATATTCTAACGGATTCTTCCCATGTTCTCCTCAGATACTCCCTTATTCATCCTAAAATAAAACCTGGAAATAAACATCAGATCTGACACGTATATTGCGCTAAATACCTCTTAATCAATCAGATAATACCGCGAAAGTGCAGACATCACCCGTGCATAAATTTATCGCTAGGCGACGCACTTTTCCCGCGCAAAAGACAGCTGAAAAATCTTTGCAACCATGCACAGACGCGGCTCCGCGGCCATGATGCCTCCCTCAATTGTTATTTTTAGCCATTATGGATGTGTGAAGAGGAAAGTTGAAGGTCGGGGCTTGGTGGGGCGGCTCGCGGCCAGCTTCCCGGCAGGTGAATGGCAGGGCACCGCTGACAAGTGCGACAAAAAACCCTCATTATTTATCATGCCTGACAAATGTTATTGATAGCAATTCAGAGATGTGTGCAGCCCGTCACACACGACCATAATCTGTTAATTCTTTCTTTTTTTCATTTCAATCAACATATCCCGAGGCTATTTTTATCAACAAGAGTACACATGGTAAAGGCGACTTATGAAAATAACAATCACTGTACATTTATTGATTGTGCTATATATTTTGCAGCCAACTGAACCCAGAGTGGGGATAATGATGACGAGAAAGACAGAGAGAGAGAGAGAGAGAGAGAGAGAGAGAGAAATGGAATTGTATTCATCATTGTATCGGACCTAGACGTATTCAATAACAATATTATTTCTGCACTGAAAAGCTGTCAAAAAAGAGAAAAGAAACGAAAACAGTTTTGATTATTTCTGGCTAAAAATAACATTTCCTGCCGACGAGAAATATTTGAAGAAGTAATCGGATTAACCGCGAGTTTATTGTACTTATTGAAAGGCAAATAAGCGGAAAATGTAGACTACAGGATATGAGGGTTTAATTGAATTGATTGATGTCAATTGTAACGACCGGCATAGACACATCTGCCATCCGTGATTGGCCATGTTAACGTAAGTAGTGGTTAGTATGATGTCACGAAAATGACGTCCTTTTTCAATTCAAATACCAATGGTACATCTGTCCTTCCTCACCTACAGTTTTATTTCTTGTAGAAAAAGAGAGTAAGAGAGAGAGAGAGAGAGAGAGAGAGAGAGAGAGAGGGTGCAGAAAAGTAGGCTACAGCAATACATCAGGAGAGGGAAATGACAATATATAATATAAATAGTGTACAATATATTATACAATATACTGGATTATATGTACGATAAATATAAAATTATCCCGAGTGCAGGTCTATTTCAACAAGGCCGAAGGCCGAGGTGAAATAGACCTGCACGAGGCATAATTTTATATTTGGAGTTCATATAGTCCAGTAATATTGTATGATAGAGCGTTCACTATTTATTATAGTAAATAGATCCCTTGATCTAAGTCCCCTTTCATGATTTTTACCATAGCCAAGACACGGATTTTATTTGTAAAGAGCAGTGTCCAACATGACGTCACAATGCTTTTTGTTTCTGCGCCTTTTGCAACGCAAATGCGGTGTAAATACGCAATGAGCAATGCGCCATTCTCCCCATACATTTAATTCTCCCCATTCATTTAAAACGGGGTTTAAGGCGGATTCACACTGCATCCGACATTCCGACATACGACACGACATACGACTTTCCGACATTTGATCCGACAAAATAAAATTCGAAACAGTGCAAATCCAATGTGTCCATTCACACTGAGGCAACACGACAAAAAAAGTCGTGTCCGACACATTTTGTCGTATTTAAAAATCGGATCATGTAGCGATTTTTCAAGCACGACAATCCGACATTTAACCGGAGACCAATCACAACGGCGGATTCCTATGACGTCACTTCATAAGTTTAGCTTGTCAAAAGACTTTTGCTTCGCGGAAAATCTCTGCGACAGCCCCACTTCAGTCCCATCTACTAAAATGTATGTTGGACAATGTTTCCCTACGCATCATATCTTTATCATGTTTTGGTGAAGCATTTTGCCATCGTTTCTAAAGAAAGTTGGGCAAGAATGTGATTCCTTATTGATGGTAAGTTAATCAATGTCTATTAATGTCAGCTAATAGCGAGTTAATCTCGGTATTCAGTGGTAATTGAGTTTTAAAGGCCTCGACTCAAGACAAGTTTATAATGTACGTTCAAGGACTCGGAGTAGGTCTACGTAGTCGCGTATAAGTAAACGTTAAAAATTATACAGACCCAAGGCCAAGAGTCTACATGTAAAAAGTCAATGATGATTGAATGATGGTGTATGCAACTGTTATCTACCTGCATAAATGTCATCATTCTAACTTGAAAGTCTTGTGAGATCTCAATCGCACTTTAACTTTGAAAGGCCTCGACATGGACATGCAACATAAATATATCTAGTTTAAGACTCTGGACGGGTAATAAACGTTATCAATTGAGTATAGGCCTAACCGGTTTATGTTTATACTCGGATTAGGCTCTAGTTTAGATCTGGTACTAGAAAGCTGTTGCATATCCAACAGTTCAACGTAAACATCCGTGTTTACGCGTACTCTACTAGTCTAAACGGTAGTGTAGTTAATTGTAGTGTGTTCTATAACTCTGTTCGAATGTCAGAGTTTTAATAGATAGATCTAGATTTAATTTATAAATAAAACGGTCGATCTAAAGTTAAGTTACAGGTCTACAGCCTCGAGGTCAACATGGCTGTTAAAAGCTTTAAAATGTCATGAGATCGAAGTGAGATCTAACGACAAACGTATCAATGATCCAGATATACTTATACTGCTACCAGCCCGCTCACGCTCCCGCTGCGCGGGAGCGCAGTCCCGGGGCTACAGATACGCCAACTCATAACAACACAGATATCTATCTATTTAGGGTGTAGGTCTAGACTCTAGTCTATTAATTAGAGTGTACATTTCCCAGATCCAAACAAGTTTCTTTAGCAGCTAGTCTATACTACTCACGTTTTCTTTTAAATCTGGACTCGACCGTACCTAGACCTGTAGTCATGGGTAGCCAGCAGGTCTATCCTGTTGCTATGATAAATCTAGCCAGCCGGCCGACCGACCGGGCGTGCATGCTCATGCGAATAGATCTAGGTCCACGGAGTGAATACTCGTATTAGATCTACTAGATATAGTAGAGCAATGAATTGACTGTTACATATATCTGACGTTGGTTCGCACTATAATTGTATGCAGTCTACCTCTAGAGCTAGAATAGATAATTTGGTACACTCAGATTTACTGGTTTAGTTACAATTCGTACTAATCAGTCGTCTATCAATATCCTCAAGTAGAGTCAGTCTATTTCAATCACAGCAAGTTATCTGCTCGTCTAAATTCTACCAACATAACCAAACCTTAATTTTAGTGAGATCTGACTAACCAAAAATAGAGATGAATTGGCCTGTATTCATGGGTTTAAGTAACTGTTCTTTCGGGTTTAAAAGACTCTCAACTAAGTTTACATGAGGAGCTAATGTAGATTCATATTTGTTCGTAGGGGAATGGTGACAGCTTTCTTTAACGTCAAAACTTCTTAATGTTAGTTTGTAGACTAAAAAGAATAAGAAGTGTAACTATTTTTCGTCAGTTAAATGATTACATGTAGAATGGCTGTAGATATGCGGGATGCTCCTAAAAAGAATACCAATATTCAAAATTTATTTTGATGCCGTTTCGAGGGTGCCGGAGAAGGATGTCTGAGAAGATGGGGGGGGGGGGGGGGGGTGCCCCCCCCCCTTCCGATGTAGTTTCGTAGGATAATGTTGTTTCCCGATCTTTAAGAAAGTTCTCATCGTGTATTTCAACATTCTATACATAGCATAAATGATCGAATCTGTGAAAAGAAAATTAAGAAGGGGGTTTGAGGCTGAAACAAATATGTACAGATATAGCACTAGATTAGGGGAGTTTGGTGCCGAGGGAGGATATGTAGACTATTCTGTGTTCATTAATGAGAGAAGGGGGCGGGGGGGGGGGGGGAGGGGTAATGTTGTGTTGATGCAGATTTGTCAAAGCAGAATCTAACAGATAGATTTAGTTTGAACCGGACACTCATATCACTGAATGGTACAAACTGAATAATTTCATATTGTACATTGTATACAATGTCATATTGTTGAAATGATTTATACTGCATATGCCTGGTATAACTGAAAAAATCCCAAACATGCCTTAACGTAGGCATAGCGAATGAACTAGATAAAGACATAACCTACCCATCTTATAATGGACTATTGTTATGATTGATGCAGTAACGTAAATTATCTCTCTTCACCATTGTAAAGAATGATAGGATGAGTGTGATTATGCCAACTTCCCCACACGAAATATTGATGCTGGTTTTCCTTTATTTTGGATAAGTATGTATCTTTAACTTGATCTAGTATTGAGGCAAGAGCATGAGAATGAACAAGGAGACGTAAGAGTAGAGGGGAGGAGAAGAAAGAAAGGGAAGCGAATGCGTGGAAGAGGAGGGAGATGGTGGAGAAGGAGGAAGACGATGATCATCTAGTTTTCCTTCGTCTTTTGTTTCTCCTCCTCATTCACCCTTCCTTCTTCTAGTCATTCTCACTTGATTCTTTTCCCTACCCCTCCCCCCTTTCATCCTTCCTTCCTTGCAGTACTGCTCCTCCTCCTCTTCTCCTCTATTCCTCACCATCAATCCACCCTCCTCTCCCCGTCCCTTGTTCCCCTTCTCGCGTTTCCTTCCCTCTCCCCCTCGTTTTATATTCCTTTCCACTTTTTTTTTTTATCTCTTTCTTCTAACTTTCTTACTCCTGTCTTCTACCACTCCAATTTCCTCCTCCCTTTTCTCCCGCCTTCGCCGTAATTTCTTTCCTTCCTCGTTCTCCCTTCTTCACCCCTACTTCTCGTCCTTCTCAGATCAATATTTTTCTTGTGTTTATGCTTGGTTATTGCATTAAGAACTTGATAATTGATTGACCGACAGCAAATGTCGTGTCATCCGACCTATTGCACGACATTTTGAAAAGTCGTTGTCAGTGTGAACTGAAATGTCGTGTCGTATGTCGTGTCGTATGTCGGAATGTCGGATGTCGGATGCAGTGTGAATCCGCCTTTACCCTCCAAAAATTGAAAGTTATATTGTACATATAGTCACGTGGTACCAATCTAGCCAATCACAGTTCGTATTTTACTACCACTATTTAATATACATATATAATTATGGAGATCAACAAAATCAATAAACAAACATTTCGTCGCCTAAATGCAGATACACATAATAATGAATGTGCAAATCTGTACGTGTGTGGATGTGTGTAAAGGTATGTCTTAAAATGCATGTGTGTTGGTTTGTTATGCACATGTATTTTTTGGTATATTACCGTAGAAATGACTTAATCATTTTGCAAGGAAACGGAAAGTTGTAAGTACATGAGTCTGTGTGTAGACGTGGTATTCAAGATATGATCCCAATACACGTTTGTGTGTCTGCCCCCTTTCGCAATATATACACAGAATTAAAATGCTTTTCGCGTTTGATTGATTTGATACACATGAAGCTCTTGAAATATTGTGTAAATGTTTTTTGTTAACAAAATGCCGTTTTGGGAATACATGAGTCTCTCACAAATTCGCACAAATGCTAACAGTGATTTAGAAAGAAAAGACATAAAACACTGAACTGAGGTATTGCCAATAAGCAGAAACAACACGTGCCATTTGCCAACAATAGACCGGTTTACTAAAGTAGTCAAATTTATGAATGTTTCTTCTCTCGGAACCTAGTAACAAGTTATTACATTAACCTGTACCTAACAATGGTATTTCAGTACTTGGAATCCACTTTGCATACATTAGTTGTTGCTATTCCGGGCAAACCTCGGGCAAGCTTTCCGGTTGTCAGGGGCAATCTTTGTTAAACTGGTATGCATAAAATTTGAATATGTTAGTAAACCAGTCTATTCAGATTGTGTTGTTGGTTCATATCTTCACCAGCAATACACGCGATTCCCATATACCATCACTTTATCTGGTCCCGAATGAGTTAACTCAATAATTATGTCCTGAAAATTTGTATGACTCATACATAAGCACCACTTATAACATGTCTGCATACCTTGCTCAATGTACCACAAAACTTTATTAGTGATGCGGTGGTTTTGTTATTAATACACCTACAGGTATTGATTATATCAACTTGATACTTCATCCGTCATATTCACTGCCCTTTCAAACATTGGTTTGCGCATTTGGATCGTTTTATTAGGCATCTAGGTACAATCTCTTAATTCTCTTATATCACAAATGGTAATTTGCATAATATGCACACTCATAAACATTCCGTGCATGAATTATTGTGGGGGACCTTTTTCTCTGGTATTTAGGCGACCATAATAAAATGCACTGGAGTGAAATAGATTCTGTGGCAGTTAGTGTGCGGTGTGAGTGCTAGTTTGACTGGCCTTTATCATAACTTATAAACGTCTTGTTATTTGTTCCCTCAAATCTCCGTCTTACTGAGAAGGTCAGGAGCAAGTCGTCTTCCATGTCATTGACATCCGTCGTGAATCGACATCTTCCTCACGCCTTTTGGCATCTCTCAAGTCTCATCTCGTCAACGACATCGATCGCCATCGTCTCGTCAATCGATACCCGTTTCCTGTTGTTGTGAAGTTCCGAATAAACTTCTGCTCTGTGTGCACACTTCAGTAAAGCTCTCTGTTTTCACTACAAGTGTTCAAGCATGGGCGTAGCCCGATTTTGTCGAGCAGTTTGGGGGCGACATGGCGGGCACCCCTCCCCATATTTTTGGTTTAAGGATAGGCATTCCCTCACGTACATTGACATATAGTCGAATGTTAAAATTTCTGGCCATCTAACATGTGTCTAAGGCAAAAAAGAGGAAAGATGATATTATACGGAGCAAAATAAGAAGTACCAGAAGAAGAAGAAGGAGAACAGCAAGAAGAAGTAGTACTAGTAATAAAAGAAGAGAAGGAGGAAAAGGAGGAGGAGAAGGCCGAAAGACAAAGGATACAAAGAGAAGAAGAGGGCAAAGAAGAAGGAAAAAACAGAAGAAGCAGAATAAAACAAAGAAAAAGGAGAAAATGAGAAGTTGGTAAATTTGAAGAAGACGAAGAAAAAGAAGGAGAAGAAAAAGAAGGAGAAGAAAAAGAAGAAGAAGAAGAAGAAGAAGAAGAAGAAGAAGAAGAAGAAGAAGAAGAAGAAGAAAAAGAAGAGGAAGAAGAAGAAGAAGAAGTAGGAGAAGAAGGAGAAGAAGAAGAAGAAGAAGAAGAAGAAAAAATGAAGAAAGAAACAGAAGAGACAGAACAAAGGAAAAAAAAGAAAAATAGTAGTGAAATGACGACGATGAACTGATAAAGACGTAAAATGGTAGGAACATGACACCGACAAGAAAGAAAAGGGAAAACGTAGTAGGAAGGATGAAATAGAGAAAGAGGAGGAGAAGGAAGACATATAATTCATTGAATAAGTCGAAAACCTTTTGCAAAATTCCCCACTCCCATGCATCACCTCAATAGGTAATCATTGTATTTCAATGCATGAGAAACATCCATATGTCATGTATGTCGCGCGCGAGTCGCTCAGTATGAACGGGGCGGTGGGAGAAAGGGAGAGGGTGGTGGTAAGGGGGGGGGGGGGGGGGCGTGTAGGTAACCCCTTCCAAAACTCATTCCTTGTGATGCCTCTTCAGTAAAGAGGTTCTTATTCTTTCTTTAGTTTTGCTACATGTGTATAAACGGACCCCTTGACAGGAGAGTGATCAAAAGGAGGACGACAGCGGAATCGACAAACCATAGCCTAAGTTCTAAACTCTGAAAGCATTTATCCCTGTATTTAGCTGGGATTCACTTCCCCACGAAACTATAACTAACAGTATTTCTGCCTTCTCTTCCTCCTTCTCCTCCTCCTCTTCTTTTATTAGTTGTACTACTTCTTCTTGCTCTCCTTCTTCATCTTCTTCTGGCACTACTTCGTTTGCTCTGTATAATATTATATTTCCTATTCTTTGCCTTAGAAACAGAAATGTCAACATTCGACTATATGCCAATGTACGTGAAGGAATGGCGATCACTACGTGCCACGAGTTGAAATATCTATCGGAAAGAGTCTTATTGTATTTATCTAGTCTAAATACCTTAAGACTTATGTCAGTAGTTTGGTTCCATTATGATAAATTGCATCATGATAGGTTGCATTTCCCCTTACCTTTGACCGAATAAAGTTGGTCAAATATCATGACAGATGTAATCACATAATAACTGGATAGATGAAGGTGGAATGTGATGCCACGAATTCTGTGTCTGAGGAAATGTATAGTTTAGATCTTATAAACATTTAAATAATCCCAACAGAAGCCTGACACCAAGGCTACAGTCGCACAAGAAAAGGGAAGGAAAAAGCCAAAAGTGAACATGATACGTGTTGTCCGTATAGGCTAGTGACGCCGTGACAGACTACAGAATCAATGTTTGGCTTTTGAGAGACACTGTAGACACATGGTGGTCGTTCCCCTAACGAAACACCTCGTCGACATGAATATGGACGAGCACGACTCGCACCCTCAGTAGCTGACGACTTCGGCAGTCGTGTGACGTCATCAAGCCAATCTGGGAGAAATCCGCCCCGGCGAGTGGTTGCTAAATGTGTGTAGGAGGTTCCAAATTAAGGAGAAAGCGGGTGGGTAGAGAGTCCTGATGATGAGTAAATGGAATTGACGTGTTACAAGTTAGCCTGCCTTCCAGGCAGTTGAACATTTTTTTCATCCAAACTATGAGATCTCTCAAGGAGTGTTTGGCTCTAGTTCATGTACTACTAAGTCATATTCTTCTATCATGTCTATAGAGAAGAGAGTGATCCGTTTACTTCAGCACTCTATGTTTATCCGAGAGATTTAGTCTGAAAGAAAGATACGTTTTAACGTTTAATACACGAGTCTTAGGTGTATAAAAGTGAGGGGCTGGTCGCAGCACAAATAATATTGTATTCCTTCATTTGTTTTCCAGTTTTCTTCATGCGGGGTAGCCTCTTTCTGTGTAACTTATCACTAAGGGCCCTGACAGATAAAGATACATCACCATAATACATACACAAAAAATGGTAAAGATCTACAGGGGGACATAAATTCTTAATCGTAAAGGACAGAACTATCCTGTCATGATGATATGCGTCCCGATTTTAGAAAATTTCAACAATTTGATGATTTTAAAATAGTTACTACCCGGTTTTCTGAAATTCAACAAGCATGAGGCCCACGGACATGGCAGCGTGGTACTCCATCGATTGTTGGTTCCGTAGTCTTTATCACTACATCCCCTTATTACCATGATTACCTATGAGTAACAGGTTCGACGGAATATTTGGTTGTCTTATTATGGACCGAACATTTGTCCTTTCAAATCTCCGTATTTCAAACAAAAAAACAAATACAAATTTTGAGCCCATTCCTTTTAAAAAAACTTCGTGAATATGATATGTTTCACACTTACTATCTTCTCAATGAACAATATACGATATACTTCCACTGTATAAGTCATTGAGGGCTTTTGCATAATGATCGTCTCGTTTTCCTTGTGAGTGTGTGTGTGTTTACCTAAGCAGTGATTCAGCTGCTATCTAATTGTGTGTATTTCTTACGTTCCTTTATTGTTGCTACATGGCTAATATAGTAATCGAATATCAAAATCACCGAATAACCATCTAAGGCAAACTTTAAACACATAAAAGTAAAACAATTTCACATTTTGTAATAACATGTTTTGTAGGGTATTTATGCCATTAACACACCAAGCGTAGTATGACAAAGAATGACAAGTGGGAAAACATCTTTCCTTATAATGCTATCAATATTATTCAAAAAAAGAACAAGTAATAACAAATTCACATTTTTGAATGAAATCTCATTATGGTATTTTTAGCATTAACACGCCAAACGAAGGGGGAAATTGGAAATCAGGAACAATCAACCACTGAAATAAATGCATTGATAGCCCTTAAGGCGATTCACAAAACAACAAAAACGATAAGCCATTAACACAATTGTATATGAGCGATTACATTCTCACAGTAAACATTCTGAATGAAAGAATTACCATTAAACTCATAAACTCAGCAGGAGGCGGTGAGAATGAATCGTTATTGTTAAACATGTTGAAGAGAGAGAGAGACAGAGAGAAGGGAAGTCTGACCGGGTATCGAGGTGGCAATGACACGACCTGCATACTGCAGTAGCAAGGGTTTTAAAGAGACTTTTAAGAGACTAAAGGAGAGAGACAAAGAGATGAGGTGGGGGGGGGGGAGAGACAGAGAGAGAGAAAGAGAGAGACAGAGGGCGGAGAAAGAGAGAAAGAGAGAGAGAGAGAGAGAGAGAGAGGGGGGGGGGTAAGCGATGAGAGATGGAGAGAGAGAAAGTGTTATCGCACTCACCGCCTCCGTCTCTCTTTCTTTCTCTCTCTCCTTCTCTCCTTCTCCCTCCTCCCTCTCTCTCTCCTTCTCTCTCTCTCTCTCTCTCTCTCTCTCTCTCTCTCTTTCTACCACACACATTCCATTTTACAAGCCGAGCTCCCTTGGACTCCCTCTACCCATAAAATGTTATATCACTGTATGGTCAAATTTCTTCGGTGATTTGAAATTTTTGTTCGATATTTATACCATGTTCACATGAATTGTAGAAAACTAAATAACCTTGAAAACTGGCCATGTCTAGTTGGTAGTCTCGCGATTCTCCACTCTTTTCTGTCTACCCCCCCCCCCTCTCTCTCTCTCTCTCTCTCTCTCTCTCTATCTCTCTCGCTCTCTCTGTTTCTGTCTCCCTGTTCTCCTTTCACTCTCCCTTTCACTCTCCCTTTCACTCTCCCTTTGTACCCTCTCTCCCTTCTTCATATCTACTCTTTCCTCCATACCGCATCCCTCTCATCCCTCTTACATGTGCCGTTCACCTCCTTATAAATCAAGATTGGTATCTTATGACCATGATGATACCTCATGCATCATTTTTCCCACCCATATTACTCTGAGACATCATTTATTTCTAATCACCATTTCATCGCGCATCGCACACGCCCCACACTCTCACAACACAACACGGAAACTCCCAAGTCCCGTTTTCATACCACGTCTGCATGTATGATGGATAAGCTGGCCTCGTTATACTTGCCTCTCCAGTCACAGCGAGACAAGACCAATTTCCCTGTTGGTCCATGATTCCAGGCGAGATAACGATGCTCTCTATAAGAGAACACAGAGTTCCACATCGCTGGCTCTCCGGCGCAGAAAGTGATGAAATAATAATCATCAGCGAAAGAGCTGGTTAATTTGAGTACAACTTATTCCACTTCTCTGCATGATTCCCCACCCCCCCCCCCCCCCCTCTCTCTATCTCTCTCTCTCTCTCTCCCACTGTGGGAAAATACAAAGTAGAAATGGAAGGCATCTGCTCTATACTAATTGGAGCGCGACTAAAATTGCTTTTATAGACGAAGTTACGCACACCACGACACGCTCTAGAGAAATCGCGCACGCGTCGACAACACACATATGTATCAGAAGCGTGCGCGCTTTCAAAAACCCACCAGCAATGATGCGTTCGCCGAGCGCTGACCATTGTAAGCTATCCTACGCGTGCATCCAAATCACCGCCCTTTTACCTTTCAATACTTTTGATTTGATTGGTAATATGAAACGAATTATGGTATATTCAATGAGTAATAAAAATGGTTTTATTTTAGGCGAAAGTACCATTATTAGAGCGTGCAGTATCAAATCTTTGCATCAGCTGTATAATGGACTAAACTGATTTTCTTAACATTGGTCAGAGGGACGCACGAAATAGACCATGTAATATATTTTATTGCCATATGCCGTCCGTGATGCAAACCTTATTTTAAACAGATTTAGCTCTCTTTTTTCTACCATCGCCCCTCCCACCACCCCCAACCCAACCCCGTCTCTCTCTCTCTCTCTCTCTTTCTCTCTCTGTATTTCTCTCTCCATCCTGGCATTTCCCACTTACTCCCTCCATGTCCTCATTCATTCATTAATTATCTCTCTCTCCCTCCTTCCCCCCTCGCCCCCTCCCCCTCTATCATCGTGTCACCCCCTTCTTTAATTTATTCTCTCTCTATATATCTCGTCCTCTCTCTATCCCTTTCTATCTATCTCTCTCTCCCTCTCTCGTTCCTATTTTCACTCCCTCTACATCTCCATTGTCCTTCCCTCATGCATTCCCCCTCTCCCCTTTCAGTCAATTTTCTTTTCGCCCTTCCTCATCTCATTTCCACCCTCTTCTTTCTTTACCTCACTCGACATCAATCAATCTTAAAGAGTTACTAAATTAGAAAAATAAGTTCCCACTAATCTATGTAGAATTATCGACTAAAAACGAATTTCACATTTGTTTGCCGCAAAAAAAGTATCATTTTGACGAAAATTTGAAAAAAAAAATACAACGCACGCCTCCAGTGACGTATGAGAAGTCAAAATTCCATAGATTTTAGTCTTTTTTCTTTTATACTTTTTTCTCAGACATTTCAACACCAATGAAATTAAAAGAAAAGATTCTTAAAGAATTGTTCTGTGTTCAAACTTCATTTCTTATTCAAAACAATGAAAAATACTGCTTTCACATCACGGCTTAGACAACAAAGCTGGCAAAATATTTTACAAAAGCGATCAGAATAAACGTTTCCAATAATTCCAAGTTACGGAACATTAACATGCACGCAATGCCCCAAAGGAATACTAACTGGAAACATCGTATTATTATGCTATACACATGATACGCGTAAATTGCTATATTGCGTTACCATGGTAACGATTTTCCTGTAATGCACGTATTCATATGTATGATAAGTTTAACTCTCTTAAACACTTCAATAGCAAGGAAGCCATAAGGACAAATTGGATTTTAAAAAAAACAGTGAAAATATTGGAGGATTTGGACGAAAAAGAAACAATATAAGTTTATAATTATAATATAAAATCATTCAGGTTTGAAATTATCATATAAGTTCTGTGAATTACATTATTAGCTATGTACCTTGGATACACACACACACAATGTAAGTAAATCTTTCCAAATCCGGGATATTAACTCTCTGTGCTCCACATGTGACTTGTTCACATAGTAATGCACATGAATCTCATAGAGCAGCACTACATCTAGCACCCAACGGGTTAAGGACTGTTGTCCATGAGCGAAAAAAGCCAAATAGGTTTATTTAATTTCATACATTTTACTTCAATCCCTTATATCGGAGATTTGCTCCCTGTACCCTGCACATAATGATGTTAATGTTCTTTTTGCACTGCTCGACTTTTTGCTCTTGTTAAAATGAAAATTCAGTAGATGATCGGCCGCGTTTGTAGGCCTATTCATTAGCATGCAGACATGGCAACACTTATTCAGCCCTAATAATGTAGTGGAAGAACACTCCACCATGTGCACCTGCTTCTATTGTTGTTCTAGACACGGTATAAAATGTATTTCCATCCACCATCCACTGCAGCTTCATCAATGCCATTGATGCAATGTTGCACAAGTTATGCATGCAAATCCCACGGAGAGGCATGTGATCTGGCGAAGAAAGGGTTAACTAATCCCAGTCTGCAGTCTAGTAGTATTTGATTCAGTGGATTGACCATCTATGGTGTAATTGCGAACTGGTTTTGACTAAACACCCGAAGCATGGTATTCCATTAGGACTGTTATCACCTGTCACCTCAAACATGCCAACCATGCCAAAACACGCATAAATCGATTGCTCTCATATTCTACTGTAACAAAAATCAATTCATTGATAACTTGTCCCTAAATTGTGTGAATACTGAATCAGTAATGAAAAGGCCATGGTCAGTGAGAAGACATAATGCTGCCGCTGTGCTTTCTTTACTCTTATATAACTTCCGAAAAAAATCACGCACTCCCATCCATATATACCAAACATATAAAAATCGATACATTCTATCTGTGTTTTGTTTTGTACAACTAAAAATATTTCATGTGAACAGGCATTATTTATTTAATAGTACGTTGTGGTGATTAAGCACTTGGTTGCGAGGCAGACAGACACTCATGTGGCATACACATCACGTGACCAATCTTAGGCTTCATGACTCAGATCCCATCACGTGATCAAGACCATAATTACGCCATGTCCAATATCACATCTAAGGTTGTTCAATTCAAGTTATGGTTTGATACATTGCTTGCGTACTGGGCGCTTAGCACACATCAAAAAACACAACTCAATGATTCATCATTAATTTAGGGAATAGATTGCACCACTTTTCAATACATTACTAAGAAAATCATAATTGTTAAAAGTTACATTACCTTGCATAAACATACTTCGAATTGTTGTAAAGATACCGTAAATTACCATAACATCATGATTCAGAATCCAATCACTTGATGTACATCGCTGTAACTTGTGTTAAACTTAAAGTGTAAACTTTCAAGAACCAATTGAATCATCTGCAAGACAGCAATACAAATAATAGTGCCATTCTCATTGGGCTAAAAAAAAGTTAGGGGACAGGGACAATAGGACCATTCGGCTTTTGGTACGGTTGCTAGGCAACTTTCACCTTAACTTCGCAATTGTTTAAGCCCAATGAAAAAGGCACCAATGTAATCAAATTGCTAGTAATGACCAGGTGTTTGCATATTTACACTGTCTAAGAAAGATGATAGATTGCGAGATTATCCCTCATGAATATCAATTTGGAAAATGTCACGATCCATCAAAAGTACATACTTAGTTACACCATATTTCACAAATCTAAGCATTCTTATTCAAATTTATTTGAGTTGCTCGTTACGTTCATTGTTTGCGTTTTGATGATAAATGACATTTTAACGCCGTTGTACGACTTATTTAGATTATAGTTGTGGAGTAATTTCAATCAAATTCTATCCAAACATCAAGGTTATGGCGAGTCACCATGGCGATTTATCAGATTTGAGAAACAAATTTGTCATAAGGAGTGAGCAGCCACCCGAGTCCCGCTTGTCCATGTTAGCTTCCATAGAGATTAGCAGCCGAACCTGAGACATTTGAGAAACAAGTGTCGTTTTGAAGAAAAAGGTTGTTTCTTTCCGAATTAAAGTTTATGTATTTGTTTGTACTGATAACGATTGGATCGTATGCCAATCATCACCTCCCTCGAATAAACTCGGGGGTATTTAACATTGTGTAGGTGAATTAATTTTTGTTCACTTTTCGTCATTTTGAATGAAAACAAACATTTATTTATTGACTTTTAAAATCAATCCAATGACATCACAACAAACAAATCAGTTGTTTAATCATTACTTTAATATAATACATCACTTTTTGTATGGACGCAACTCCATTTGCTAAATTTCCATCAAACAAACTTGATACAAGTTAATACTAACTTGATAATGGTCATAAGTTTACATGATGATCAAACCAGTCCATGATATATCCTTCAGAGGCACATCCATATCACCGAAGCTAGCACAATTGTGTATATTGCATATTGAAATGAGTGGACGGAAGACTTAGCACATATTAGCAATATACAGCGTGTTTACGAAGTCCGCATTTCTCGCCGCAACTGATCGGTCTTTTTATACAGGTTTCAATGTACAGGAAGTATTGCTCTAATTTTCACTGCATTATTAAAGCACGAAAATAACACCCCGCCCGGTTTCACGCCACACTCAGTCAAACAGGACTTCGATACAGTGGTCTGGTGAGTAGGGGCTCAGTGCGACAACGGTACGCTGGTATTGCGTCACCAGAGGATTATGCCAGCGTCGCAAGCGTCGTCCTGCGTTTCGAGTTACTCGCTACTGGATTGCCGGTGAGCATGGACGACTGATGGCGTCGGATGGGCGGCGGTTTCCCCGTGGCGCTCCCGTGGCGCTCCAGCGACGGCGGCTCAGTCAGTGACGGTACCGAATCGCGAGGAGTGCGATTGACTGGTTGCGACGGCCGAGTCCGCTGTTGTTCCGTGTACATTCGAAACAGGATGCCGAGGTCCAACGGCGTGTTGACGGTGGATCGGGTCGATTCAAAGCTCGGATCGAGACGTTCGGTCGACGCCGACGTTGCGCTAGAGACGCGGCTGTCCTTGCGACGGTTACCGCAGCGACTGCCTGCCTCGCTGCGATCTCTCTCACGCTCCTGGAAGGACACGATGAGTTCACTGAGTTCTTCATGACGTTGTCTTAGCTGGCCGATCATCTGGATCTCCTTGCTGAAGCTATGGAACGGCGGTATGAAACGACGCGCCGCTCGGGACGACCCTGCCGTCGATGGCGGAGGGGAGGACTCCGGCCGTGGCTCACTAGCCCGCATACGGGGGTCATCGATAAGCAAAGCCGACCGTGATCGAATCTCGTTCGCGAGCTTCTGCTGGCTGAACTTGGCCCACTCTGTGCAATTCATGAAGCAGTCATTGTCTCTCGAGTTCACCGACGCCTTCCCATTTTCCAGCAAGATCCTCGCGCAGTCGTAGTGCCCCATCTTGGTGGCAAGCAGCAGCGCTGTACAGCCCTGATGGTTCCTGTGGTCGACTGGAATCCCGTCCTTCACCAACGCCGTAACGAGCACGGAGACGATGTCCGTGAAGCCCAGCGAGGCGGCGAGGTTGAGGGGCGTGTCGCCGTTCTTATCGGGCAGGTTCTTCTCCAGCTTATCCTCCTGGAGTAGTACCTCCACGGCCCGTGTCATGCCGTGCATACTGGCGAGGCCGAGTGCCGACCTGCCCATGAAGTCCAGCATGTTCACGTCCGCTCCAGCCCGCAGCAGCACCTTGATGCAGCGGACACCGTGCTCCTCCGGCGTGATGATGGCTGACATCATCAGGGGTGAGCAGCCAGCCGAGTCCCGCTTGTCCACGTTAGCTTTCATGGAGATCAGCAGCCGAACCTGAGACATGGCAGAGAAAAATATTATATATCGAGTGAACAGAACTATGCCATATGAACCCCACAATATAAATTGTATAACAATATATCTATGATATATACAGCGATATGATATGGTAGGATGAAAGGAGGTGGTAATTATGCTAATAAAGTGTAGCGCCCTCTGACGTGGAGACTATATAATGCATGGTGCTATTATCGCAAAATGTTACATCTTGTATTGAAGCCTTTTAAATGTTTTATTTTATTATAGTCATGATGTCCTGACATGGTTGGTGTAATATTTTAATGATAACTGTAACTCATCATATAGATGGAAGAGCCTGTTTATTTAGAGATATTGAAAGGGTGTGTGTGTGTGTGTGTGGGGGGGGGGGGGTGCATATATGGGTGGGGGAGGGGGAACTTGAAACAGTCGGGACGATTACCCCCCCCCCCCCCCCGCTCCTCCTAACGTGCTTTGTAATCCCTTCCCTGTATGATGTCATTTTGGTTGCGGTCATGTTGCAGGCAACTGGAATTTAAAAAAAAAAACGCTTTTCAGCACGAACAAATGATTTGTAGTAAACAATTTAAAAAAGAAAATGAATATTTGTATCATCAACAGTAATATACTAGAATTTAAATGTTAACCGTATACATGTACTATTGTTTGTTCAGCTTTGGGTAAACGATTATGTTGTCGAAATGTTATTTAAAAGGTTATGGAATGTGTTCATATAACCGATATTAGTCCTTGAAACTATTTTGGGGGCGACCTATACAAATCGTTATTATACTATATCCAACACCGAAGAAAGAAGCCGTCAATTTAGTCCTTCCCCGAGGCAAGGGTAAAAGTTCCTTGAGCCCGAAATATCGAGAAGGATACCACATACAACAACCCCTACAGAACATCCTCACTTGCTTAAGGCGAAGTCTCGACTTTCATTGTCTTACACCCTTGCATTGTCTTAGGATTCTCAATAGAAACAGTCATAATCAATTTGCCTAAGGACACGAGTGAAGGCCGTGGACAATAGGAGACACGATGGTACGATGCAGTAAACAACACGCCAAGACCTTGTTTCAGTCATGACTCTAAGTCATGTTCGTTATGTACCTAGCGAATGATGTTTGCACTTATTGATCACGATTTCATACCATCGGGAAAAGAGTAAGTATATTGGTCAAATGTGTTGTTGGTGTTGGCAAAGATCGACCATTGAATCAGAAACATATGCTTTTTCGTCACAATGATATAAACACAATTTGAAAACCAGTACCAAATATTTTGGAAATATTCTCAAACACACCAATGCGTCAGAGTCTAATGGGTAAATATAACAAGAGGTAATGATCTGTTTCGCTATTGGATCAGAATTTTGAATGATTAGTATATCGTCGCTCTCATAGTAAGAATATATAAATGATGAGATATTTTTGTTATTTCCTAGGTATTCGTTAATTTGTTCTGGTGTCTCTTCCCTCGCCCAGAAATAGCCTGGTAGTTAAGTTGCTGTTCGGTAAGCAGTAGTTTGCAAGTTTTTAAACATTTCTTTCTGACCCCACCCCCCCCCTCTCCCCATTTACAGGATGGAACACGCTACCCGTATTACTAGGTGCATGCCCAAACCATATTTTCACAATTGAAATTACCTCAGAAAGATCTTTCACTAAACATGCTAAATATTTTGCATTTCCATCCATGCGACAATGTATGACAAGCACATTTTAAACGACTTTATAATCACATAGTCATGGACGTCAAGGGACTTCCTCCAGGGAGTGGAGATGGTGCACATAATGTGTGAAGGACACGAATGTCCCCGTTGCCCATGGTAATTGCACTTTGTTGTACTGAAATGATCTTCTTCTTTATTATCATTATCACTTTCTTTGTGATCGACGTTTCTTTCTTCTTCGTCTTCTTCCAATGTTTTTTTTCCTAGTCGGACTAGCAGAGTGCATAGTTTTACTCGTATATGAATCATGTATATTTTCTTTATATCCAGAAGATCCTTCAAGTGTGGCTAAATGAAGCTAGTCAAAATGTTTAAATCAAGAATAACTGAAGTCCAATCTGGTTAGCTCAAGTTCCCCGTTTTGATTAAAGACATTAAAAAAAAAACACCATTGAAAAACTTTGCTTAGCAAGCAAAACAACAAAGTTAAATAAAAGTTAAGAATCGGAAGGAAGGCAAAAACTTATTATGAACCCTTCCCTCTCAAGAAACAAAATCGGAGTTTGAAATATATACTAATTGACGCACACTTGCAAGCAGCAAACACACACACAAACGCTCACTCACATGTACATTCACTCACTCAGCCTACGTACTGATAAAATATACAATTTGATTGTTGAAATCAGGCGATAATAAAATATCGCAAGCACAAAAAACATACGCAAACACTCACTCACATATATATTCACTCACTCAGCCTACGTACTGATAAAATACACAAGTTGATTGTTGAAATCAGGTGATAACAAAATAAAACATTTTAATTTTCTTTTGGAAATGACGATGGATGAGGTTGAATGTATGTTTACCTGGTGCAGCCTCCCTCCTACAATGGCCCTGTGGATACCGGTCCCACCGGGGCTCCAGAGCTCCGGCGAGTTTGCGGGAGCCCTGTTGACAAAGAGACGATCCATGGAGCCCGTCTGCCATGACAGCACGTTGGGCTGGTTCGTGATCATCCCCACCAAGTTTCTCTCGTCTAAATCACTCATGGGGCAGTACGGTATCCAAGCACGACTTCAACCCGACGCGACATTATTGCTCATAACCATTATGATATTAGTGTATAAAAACGCGGTAACTATCAGCGAGTTTCTATATATTGTACATCGTAGTACGTTGGCTCGTGCACGTATGGTATCGAACGTGCTGCGCGGAGTCGGATATCAATCGCACTCTATAATACTAGGAAGGCTGGCTGCAGTCACCTAGATCGCGTCCCTTAGCAACGCAGCGAGAACCGGGACCCCCACCTGGTATGCCTGTACAAAAGGTGAGAGCACACAGCCCGGCCAGCCCCCCCCCCCCCCTCCCAGTCTCTCCGAATGGCCTTTTTTCACCCCAGCATCGATCGCCGCGCTACCATATCACAGAACACAAACATTGATTCAGGATAAGTGCACAATCATAATCGAAGTTGCGGCAAAGTTTGGCTACTCTTTAGAAACCGAAGGAGTCCTTGGGGGAAGGGAGTCGTCTGTGACGTGAAAGGGATCCACCGAGCATGACAACTAAAGAGGATAATCACCAGCGGGCTTCGACGAAGTCACGTGATTCGATAGCTTGTTCGCGAGCAAAACAAACAATAGTATCACATATTTACAGTTCTCCCTGCTGAAAGAGAAATATGACTTTCATGAGCAGATTGTATTTGGGTTCAGGTTATTTTATTACAGGTTTCAATTGGAAGTATTGTTCAAGTTGAACAGATCTAAAATAATGTGATCGCTAAAGCAGGTTTTATTACGATATAATATATATAACATGCCTAAAAAGAGCACAGCGAAGGAAACAGGGGAAGCGATCTGTATGTAAGGGTCGTGATGGAGCCGTCATTCTGGTGGTGGGATTGTGATAGCAGGGAGAAGTCTAAACCTCACAGCTATACCTGATGATATGAGGGACCTGATTATGCACGAAACCATCAGAGAGAGGATGACAGGGAGACAGGAGGACAGAGAAACAGAGAGAGAGAGAGAGAGAGAGAGAGAGAGAGAGAGAGAGAGAGAGAGGGAGGGGGGCAGAGAGAGAGAGAGACAGAGAGAGAGACAGACAGAGAGACAGACAGAGAGAGACAGACAGACAGACAGAGAGAGAGGGAGAGAGACATAAAGACAGACAGACAGACAGAGACAGAAAGACAGACAGACAGACAGAGACAGACTCACAGACAGACATAGAAGAGAGGGGGAGGGTGGTGTTAGAGAAAGTCGGTTTCAACAGTTCCAGAAACATACACAGCTATCCACCTTTAAAGACATTTCTTCTGAAGATTTGACTGTATTATTCAATGTTTAGCTGCAAATATAGATTTTTTTCAACTCATGTCATAAAAACACATGATTTAGATGGCGACCTCTGCTCTTAGACAATATGGGCATTTGACTTCCCGGTTACATATTATCTCTGCAAAAAAGTGGAATATACAAATATAGCTGGAGTGTTTATTGCTGGAAACTACATTCAGTACAGGACTGATCATAATAAAAAGGTTCAACGTTTATTACCCATAACATGCAGGAAGACTTTGAGTTGATATGCTTGATATCTTGCAAATGATAACTAAGAAGAAAAGAATATATCAACCCTCGATTGCCAAGTTAAGATATTTCAAAATGTTCCTTAACTTTTAATGTTAGCATTGTATATGTGTGTGAGATATCACTCGTATCAATCTGAGTATGTTTGTATTGAGCTACCAATATTTGCAGGAAGTTATTTTAACTCGACTGCCGAATCTAATCACATGTGTTCTTTGACTGATATCATTGATCGTGTTATGTTTCTACTAATGGTGTATCTGGCCCTTGTTAATGGAGCCTGCATGGTGCGAATGAAGTAAGCTTTTATGTAAACTTCCCTATCGAAAAACATGATTATTTAATGTTCTCTGATATCTGAACAGGAGAGATAAGTGGGTCATCAAGGTCACGCGTTGTTCTAGGAGTGACACCCCCATTGTGATAGCAATCTTCGCAGAACTGACATGAGTGAAGCTGTCGGCTGCGGTGTAATGTGTGTTGTTACATGTACACAAACTCACTCTCAACAGTCAATGGCCCTTGTTTATCTGTTTATCCGCCGTCAGTGTCCTCGTGTGTGCGTTAAAATCAATAATCAAACGAAATTCAAGAAGCAATGCGACGTGTTTACTTTACTAAGAGGACAAGAAGCTGACCGTTACACCAACAGGCCCGCCCGCTAACCATTGTGCTTCAGCTTAGTGATACCCCCTTTTAGCTGTAGAGAGTAAATAATGAAAGTGTTTTAAGTTTACCCAGGCAAAGGGAGTTAAGAGGGTTTGGACTCAAAGAGGGTATTATCTCAGTGTTGAACTCCGCCCCAATCAGCTTTGAAAGGTTATCTCCTGATGTCTAACGCATGTGGTCTCGCTACCAGCACTACAATACCGTATTGGTGAGTTAATTGCGCCGGATACTTAAAGATTGGATCCGACAGGAGAGAAAATTTGTAAAGTTTCCGAAATATTACACGTGGTATTGCCATATAATTCAAAATATTCATTTAAAACATTTGAAACATTGATTCTTATGCTTAGATTCCTTTCAAAATGTAACACGAAGGTTGAAGCTACTGCAAGATAAATCGCAAATTTGCTGTCACCATCATCGTGACATGTTATCAAGAGTACTATTAAATGCATCAAAGGTTACCCATTATATGTTACCTTCAGGTCTTCTATCCGCGGGAACCTCTTAGACAATATTTTCGTCCATATATCAGGATATGTACACAACATTTACACATGCATTTCAGCCTGTCAAATAGACAAATGTAGCAAAATGAATACACAAATCAAAAGCCACAACCACAAAAACAGACACACACACACACACACACACACACACACACACACACACACACACACACACACAAACACACACACACACAAACACACACACATACATATACACACAGTATCAGATGAGTAGTGGTATTATTAACAACAACAACCACAACAACAAATTTACGTCGAATGACAAAATGTACTTCTTGAGTAGAGATGCTTTGACACTACATTTGTCTCTTTAACTCTTAATGCGTCAATGATGCAATTGAACACGAGTAGTACACGGATCCCATAGAGAATATAGCATTGCGAGTGGTGTGGGACAGGTGAACTCTCTTCTGAACGTATTCAAGCATTTTGAATAGCACAGAATAATCGAGCTGACGAGGCACCTTGTCATGCTTATTAACCCTTTGTGTACAGACAAACTGCTGCTCCATTGGGTTTGTGTATGCATTACTTGTGCAAAATTGCATGATGACACACAAAGGGTTAATGGGCATTTAGTGGGCACCATGGCCATGCTGGTAATAATAGTAAAGATGGGACGGATCGCAAGTAGAGTCATCTATACACAGAGTTTAGCCAAACTCGGTTTCAATAGGTAACAACATAGGGTATATTCTTTTATCATCTGCACGTGCCATGTTGCTATTAAGTGTTAAAACAAACTTTTGACACTTTTGAAAGATAATTAAAAAGATGTTATAACTCGAAGCAAGCTGATCATGCTGATATTGACACATCATAAAGTCAAGGGTTGCCATTTTTTTTTAGAAGTAGGTTTTGCGATATTTCATCAAATACTTTTCATCGAATAGTCCTGTAAATATTTCATGAAGTGTTCACTTTTGGCAAAATTTGAATCTTAACATTTGTGTTTATTAGATAATTAATTCAGAACACAACAATGACCATTGTGTATCACACATGTATCACTCTGTACTGTAATGACACTGTGGTGGCAGTTGCTAGTGAATTGACAGGCGTGATACACAATGGTCATCGCTGTGTTCTGAACTAATTATCTGATACGCACACATTTTTTACATCCAAATTTGTCCAAAAAGGAAAATCTCGTTCAATATTCCACGAATTATTACAAAAACAATAATCAAAGAAGACAGTGTCACGAAACCTCCTTGTAAAAAAATCGACATCCCTAAACTTTATGATGTGCCAATTTTGGCTTGATTTGAGTTGTCATTTGTATTTTTTTTTTCGAAAGTGTCAAAAAGATGTTTTTTTTTTACACCTAGTAGCTATTGAAACAGGGTTGGTCAAACGCTGCATATAGAGGGTTCCCACAAGCAGCCGTATTGGTGGACAAACAATAAAAACCTGTGCATGAAACCATGAAAAGTCATTGTTTTAATTGTCTGATGCACAGGTTTCTATTGTTTTGTTCTCCAATATGGCTAGTTGTGGGAACCTTCTATAAATGTTTTTGCTTGCAATGCGTCTTAGCTTTACTATTATGGTGCAATGTAAATGACCATTGCATGTTAAATCTGCATGTGCCATTGGTGCATTTTTGCACAAGTAATACACACAAACCCAATAGAGCGGCCTTATGTTTGGCACACACGGGGTAAATAAAGTATCCTCGTACATCCCTAAACAAACCAATGTGGTTACCGAAGTGTTTTATTTTGGTATACTCCTATATAATCGTTGTAGATGTGGTCACAAAGATTGAAACTAAAAAAAAAACCCACTTATGATTACTAAAGGATAAATGAGAAAGTGACAATCGAGACATTAAATAGGCTTTTGCATTTTTGAAAACGTTTTCATTATCATTGTTATAATCGATATATTTATTGCTATCATTGTAATGTTATCAATTGTAATAGGGGGACAGATGTATTATAATTATTGACAATAGTAATGTAGTATTAATCCAGTAACACTTGTTTTACTAATTATGTAGTTCATAACAAATATTTACAAAAAAAATAGTACACCATCGGAAGCGCCATGCTGTTGTTTTCGTTGTAGTACAGTAATTTACCTACTTAAGAGGTGAAGGGAAAAAATAAATAAGCGTCAAGATGAGAACAAAGTTCTATTTCATTACACTTACACACATCTATTTCTAGCTTTCCTTTTTGCTATTTAAGCCAAAATGTACGATATGTAATGGAGATCGAAGAAGATGATATTTATCATGGTTATAGAAACAACTTCTGAGATATCGTCAAAAGGTCACATCTTTATATGATATCGTAGTACGATCCTTGTCAATACCACGCACGCTCCTGAATTTTTCCTGTCGTGTCCTAGGTCTAACGTAGCACTCCAATTTCATGCCTTTGAAGAATAGAAAATCGATTGATAATCCAGCCTTTTTTCTAAATACAATGATAATTCACCTTGTTAATGAAGGATCGGTAACGGTAGAAATGGGCTACCGAAGCGAAGAGAAGGGGAACTAATCACTGATTGAAGATGAATACAAATAATGATTACGCTTGGAGAAGAAAATAAACAAAAGACATTCTTGAACGGATTAGAGGAATTGTTGAGGAGTGGCTAACACTGGGTTAAGGAACACTTTCGGTCTATTTGGCCGGTTTACTGACATATTCAAATTTTATGCATTCCAGTTTATCAAAGATTGCCCCTGACAACCGGAAGGCTTGGTCGAGGTTTGCCCGACATAGCAACAACTAATGTATGGATGTAAGGTGGATTCCAAATACTGAAATACCATTGTTTGGTACATGTTAATGAATAACTCGTTACTAGGCCCCGAGGGAAGAAACATCCATATTGACTACATTAGTAAACCGGTCTATTACAGATGACGTCTGAACAAATCTCACATATCAATGGACAGATGAAGCGAAGGGGGGGGGGGGGGGGGGGGGCATGATCACTAATGAAGATACAATGATGGTTATGCTTGAAGGCGGTCAATAAATAAAAATAAATGATCCAGAACTGATTAGCATGATAGTAGAAATAAATACATCAAGGCACAGAGTCGTGGTACATTACTCGATGCAAATACACCAAGGCCCTGTTTCATAAAGCAGTTCGTTAGATACACATGACTTTACTGACCGGCACGCCTGGCGACATGTTCTTTTGCTGAATGGGATATCACAAATTGTGCCAATTTAACATAGTGGGCGGGGCGAGGGGGGGGGGGGTGAATGTTCTACAAACCTTATCAACTGAAATTTGACACATTATAAACTTTGAAATCAGACGCGTGTCAACAACAAGAATTTGTATGTACAAAAGTCAGATTTCAACTTGAGCTGATGGGATTAAAAGTAATTTAGATTTAATTTGGCACCTTAGAACACTGCCAGGTCAACAATCGTGCGTAAAGTCGTGCAGCGTACTTTTATACGAACATTTGACTTGCCTAAATGGTCACATGTATATGCTAACAACATGTAATTTAAAGTCATTTAAGATAAAGGGGCGAGAGAAAAAAAATGGAAAAGAAAATCTCAAAGAGAAGGGAAAAAGTGAGGGAAAGAACAGAAGAAGGTAGGAAAATAAACATTGCAAAAGGAATAAAGAGCTGACCCTACCCACATCAGGAATCGAACCGGCGTCGCCCGTTAACCAATTCATCCAAAAATCTTCCCATTCATTTAACACGTAATGCACAGCAGGGGAAAGAATGATTTAGAAATCGATATTTAAGCTGAAATTTCGCCATGATCCCGACATCTGGTTAAAAATGGGGATACAGGATTGAGTGTCGTCACCATTTTTTTTTAAAGGAGGGGTGCGTTTGGGAAAAAAATACACAACAATTACAAATTCCAATGTGAGGCAGTGCTGCTGGTGGCATAGATAGAGGCAAAAGCAAACTAGTCTATAACTGAAATGTATAATGTATGAGACACATGTATTGAAATATTCATTATCGCATTGGAATATCATGTTTCCTTTTGAGATGTTTCCCCCTCTTCTTTCCTTTCATGTTATGAATAGTTCTCTATCTTAGTTTCTCTTTATCTATACCTTTTCTTTCTTCTTTTTAAGTCTCTTTCTTTTATTTCCTTTCTGTTTGTCTTGTTTTTCCTTCTTTCCCCTCTTTCTTTCTCTTTCCATTTCTGTCACCTATTTCTATATCTTTCCTCTCTTACGGCGTGTCAGTACAGTACAGTATAGTATATGGTCGCTCTACTTAGATACAGGTGTACCCACAAATAACACAACATTTAACACAATGATTCACATTTGCATTGTTTTAAATTTTTAATCTCAATCTTTTTTTCAACTCTCTGTCTTTCCACTAAGTTATTTCAATCACATGATTTATATGTCATCGTGTTCACAGTGTAAGGTGCAACTGTTAAATTTAAACATGTTTTTGTCTGTAGTAATTTTCATAAAGCCACAGAATTTATAAATACTGTGGCATATGAGTGACCTCATTGGGTGCTATGGTACCTAGGGTAGCATAATGTTGCCAAAGATTCTCAGTCCAAGAAGGGGTAAGTAGCCGTAAAATGACGCAAAAAATAGCAAAAAGTAGCCCAAACGGAAATATCATAATTTCAAGGCTATACAGCATGATGATACCATGTGAAAATGTATGATTGGCATTGGAGAAATGAGCAAGTCAGAAAAAGTCAGTAGCGGTAAGGCTCTGCAAATCGTGGCGCGAAAGTCACAAGTAGCGGAATCTTCCACCTAAATCGCAGCTTTGGCAACACTGACTCATCTCCAATTATAACTTCGTTCAATCTTGGTGAGCAAATAAGTACCCTAAATGGCACCTTTTTGTGTACACACAATACTTTTTGACTTTTTTTAACAGCCCTGTATTATTTTTTTAAATCTTGGGGTTCTTTTTGTTATGTTCAATGAAAAATGCCACAGGTTTTTAGTGTGATTGCTTTTCAATTTTTTGAGAATGAATTGCCGCAATAATTTTTTTTTGTTTCGGAGGCTTCATTAACAACAGCTAACAAACTTTGTATTCCGAGCTATGGATCTTGAAATGTTATTTCTTATTCCCTTAATTTATGTAACACTTGAAAATATACACTTCCAAATGATAACCGAATTTCTCTCACCATACTTATATTTACAATTCTTTGAAAGTTTAACTGAGGAGTGTGAATTTTCTGTTAACTGATTTGAAGCCTCCACAATAAACTTTGAAGACTTCTCAGACAAATATGTAATACAAACATACAAACTACATGTAATACAAATTTATATAAAGAGGAATCTAATTGTTTTTACACTATAAACATAGTTTCATTGTTTCATACATTGTTCCATACATTATAAGCACAAACATATTCAACAGAATATTTTCCATATGTTTCCAAATACAAATTGATACAATTGTGCAAACGGGTATGATTTCTTCCATATAAGGAGGAAAAGGTGACTGTAATACTTCACATTCATTATTAAAAAGGGAACTATTTGCAAACAAAAAGTATAAGGTGAAGGTGCTGCTACATCACCCATAATAAACCAATTTGTTATTTTTACATAGATTGACATGGTGCATTTTCTTTTAACTTGAGCTTTTACTCTAATTGTATGTGGGTATCGTATCAGTGGAGGTCTGTAGCTGTATTATTTTATTAAAAAAAAACCCACTGAGAAACACAAACACAGAGCAGTAAAAGATAGGTATGAAGATCAATGAGAAAGTGAGCGAGTGAGCAGGAATTTAAAAAGAAATAAAAATGAATTAATTTATATACAATCAACCCCCTGCCTTAAGAGGAAAAATGTTTTTTCATATTGAACTTTTTTGAGTTCTCTACAACCTAACATATTTCTTCGCGCTTTGGAAATTTTCCATTTTTTACGATTACCAAAATCAATACATGATTTAACAACATAAACGTACGTTACCTCTCTCGGAAGTGAAAGGACGCCCCCTTCAGTGAAAGGTATGAAAGTCATTCGACATATAATTAACCCTACGTTCGCCAAATAGAATGCCGCTGTGTGGGATTCGTGTGCATTGTATGTGCAAAAAGACATCCATGGGACCGAGAGAGTGAAGGCTGACGCCCATAGCATATGTCTCCATAGCCCCTGTTGATTGGAGCTTCTGGGTTTGATATCTAATATTTCATATTTTTTGTCATGACTTACGCCCTATCAAGAGTTTTTATTCCGATTATACTTCTTGACCATTCTATGTAAATTGATTAGAAATTATGTCAGTGCATCTCTCTTGATAAAGGCCCATGGCCGAAATGTTGAGCATTGTTTTGTTTATATCATTGTTATATTTTTACACAAGATTCCACCATCACTGAGGTAAAGGGTGCCGACAGAGTAGAAACCACATTGCTTAGTGAAAGTAATTATACTCACATCCTTATTTGAAATTTTACCAACGGGAGATCGTCAATACGTCTGACATGCATGGACTCGTATGTTGATCAGAAACAGGGACAACAACTAAGAGAATAGAAAACAAACTCAGAGTCACAGAAAGAGAAATGAAAAGCACCGTGATATACATCTGGAAAAAGGATAGAGTAAAACCAAAACGGTGCGAGATGTAACATCATGTTAGTATGCTAGTACATAGTTATTATATCTTCAATTCCTAGTGGATGCGAACAAATGAGGATAGATTCGATGAGTGGCATATAAGTACATATTGATGTTCATATTCATACATGAAGATAGCTTATATAAACAATGTATTGATTCTGTACTCTCTCAAACTTCTCAAACACAACCAACGGGAGAAGCTACATGGAGGTATGTACACAAATCCTGTGGAGACTGACTTCATCTTTGCTCACGATTCGCAATGTTGTTGGGGAGCTACGTTTCGTATGTTGCATTAGCGCCATCATGCGACCAGTGACAAGGTTGATGTCCAGCACATGCAAAGCAAAGACCACGGGAATAGGGTACCGAAGTGGTGTCGTCATGTGAGCATGTTGCCAAGACAATCGGCTCGAAACAAACTCACTCCAGTGAGAGGTTTAGCTGTCCGATATTGTCTATCGCGCTAGTGTCCGGCATTCATAATTACAGTCCCCGTTGTATTCACCGCTGCTTCCTCTACTCTTATTTTTTTTAGAGCCAGTTGTCTTGACAATAATGCGCAAATGACGTCACACTTCGGTACTGTACAGGTACAAATATAAAGGTCACACGACGACAAACGATCGACTTGTCATGAAATATCAATAATTTTGGTAGGTCTTATGTAATACACAATTTTTATTCAAGATCTATTTTGTTAGTTTCAATAAAAACAGGAATAGGGAAAAAAGACATATTGGGGAATGTTTGACGAAAATAAGTCAAAGGATAAAAAACTTATGATCTTATGAAATTTCAATTTTGTGACGTCACGTGCGAGCTGCTCTCCTATGTTTTGTGTACAGTATAATTACATAAATAGTTTTTTTTTCATACAGGTGTGTGAAACGTATTTCTAATGATGTAGTAAATGCACAAGTAAAATCATGCAAATCTTTTTGAGAAAATGCACATTTTCAAGAAAAAAAATGTACACAATATATGGGAGAGCACCTCGCACGTGACGTCACACAATCAAAACTTTAAAATCAAATATTTTTCTGTTTTTGAACGATTTTTGTCAGACTTTCACTAATATAAAATGTCTTTCAAGTTTCTGCCTTTATCAAAACCAACTTATCTTCAGGGTGAACTATCCCTTTAAATTCTTTGACACACTAGCTGTGTGCTTTCAGGATTTACCGGTCCTCTCCTAATACCTGCACTCGTTTATCTTCCTGATCAAGATCATTAAGATGACAAACAAGGGAAAAATGATTAAGTATTTTCGAGAACAGGTAGAAAAATAACATCACCTTGGGGAAAAACAGAAGGGTAAATGATGATGGTAACCGTGAATTGACAGACGGAGTAGACATATGCAGGCATGGTCGAATAGGGGCATGGGGTCGAATTTGAAGCAGGCTTTACTATCCGGCAACGTCGGGTACATGGTCGAAATTTCTTGATGATACATTCGACGGGAGAAGGAAAATGAAAGGTATAGATGCTACTAAGCTACGACTTGAGAATGTGACAGGACAGGTGAGGAATAAAATAGGGAGGGGTGATGTTCCCACATTACCCCCACCCCTACCGCCACCTCCCCTCTTCCCGGATGACAGCCGGGGCTGCTCGGGTATCTGGTAGACATTTCCGGCATACCTCGGGGAGGTCGGGGCCGCATCAAACGCGCCGCCAGCAGCCGACAACACTCGACTACCTGCCGAACAGAGGCGGGGCTTTGTAGGCGCGCTTTCATAGGCGGCTCACCCCTCTTCCTCCTTCTCTTCCTCCTCCCGACAGCCAATGTTTCCATTCGGGAAATTTCGGGAAATGTTGGTGTTGTCAAGGCAAAATTTTCAGAAAGTAAAAACAATTCCAACAAATTGCAGGAACTCCAAGAATTATTAGAACTAAATCCTGCTTAGCGACTCTGGGCGCTTTGTTGTACTATTTCAGAAAAAAGTGGTCAATTCCAGGAAATTTTAGAGTTAATTTCAGGATTTTTTTTTAAAGTGAAAACACTGCCTCCGAATCTATGGAGGTCTTCTTCTTCTCTCGCTCGCGATGCAATCTTTGTTTTCTTGCGGTCGCCTAGTCCCGGATGGGGGTCGAGTTATGGGGGCTATCAGGTCTTCTATTGTACAAATGGACGGGTGTCTGGAAGGCCACAGGTAACCTGAAACACGTGGGCCACGGTGAGCAAGGTGCGCTATCTTCGACATTCTTTTTTGTTGTAGGGGGATCAGAATGTCTAATAGTTAAAGGGATAATTCACCCTGAAATTGATTTGGCTTCAATGAAAGGAGATACATTAAAAAAACATATTAGTGAAGGTTTGGCGAAAATCCGTCAAAGGATAAGGAAGTTATTATATTTCTAAATTCCAACTTTGTGACGTCACGTGCAATGTGCTCTTTCATATTTTCTGTATAGAATTATTCCATAAATTGCTTTTTTTCTGTTTGACAACGGAATGTTTTTTTTTTCTTCATACATGTATGTGTACAAAAATGCATTTCTAATGATGTATCAAATGAACGAATTGTCATGAAACCTTCACTAATATGTTTCTTTCATGTCTCTCCTTTCATTGAAACCAAAATGATTGCAGGGTGAACTATGCCTTTAAGGGAACGAACAAATAATCACAGCTTCTGCAACATGTCATTTCGCGAGGAGTTTGACCTCCACGCTACCCTGGTTTAGGGGACTACAAGTACTTTAGACGAGTCATTGGGGAAGATACGATCATGGACCCTACCATAGGATGAAGATGGAGGGAGTGGTGGGGGGGGGGGGGGGGGCGCTGGAAAGGGATTGGGTTTAGAAAAGGAGGGGGCGATGAGCAAATTAGCATGCTGAACATTAATGCAGATGAAGAAATAACGATTAATTGAAACTTATTACATACATCTGCTCTAAAACGACATTATAGTATACATTGTACCACTATTCTTACAACTCCTCCCCTTCATATTCGTTCTCGTACTTCAACAACTACAACAACTACTATTACTACTACTACTACTACTACTACTGCTGCTGCTACGACTACTACTACTACTACTACTACTACTACTACTACTACTACTACTACTACTACTACTACTACTACTACCACTACTACTACTACTATTACTACTATTACTACCACTACTACTACTACTACTACCACTACTACTACTACTACTACCACTACTACTACTACTACTACCACTCCTACTACTACTACTACTACTACTACTACTACTACTACTACTACTACTACTACTACTACTACTACCACGGGGCTACTTCTAATTCTACCACTGTAGCTTTCCACAGATACCATAATTGGCCTAATATGAATGTGGTGATCACAAACCGTAGCACGCAAACAAATATGATTACTAGCATTGTATAAGGTCGCCCCAGCACGTGCAACAATAGCACTGGGTCCAACTTATGAGGGCCAGAAAAAAAATATTTGATGAAAAATATGATCTTAACAAGTAAGACACTGAGTTTCTCTGAACAAAGGCCGATTGAGTAATCGCCACAATCAAAGATGAATCAGGTTATTAATCATTGACTCTATCACGATGTATGTGGAAGAATAGATGCCAATAAGGATATCATCAACAGTATTCGTTTCCATTTGTTGTACAGTTCAGTTCAGTCACACTCGTACCGCAAGGCAACATGTTTGCTTTATGATTACTGGTCTAAGAATATGCTTTATCATGCATGTGATATGATACTAGCATTATGGTCACACTAATCATTCGTCAGATAATCAAACTATGCATATAATCATTCTCTGTCAATGAAGCTGATAATGAATAATGGTTATCTTGAAGAAGTTAAGAGGTTAGTGATACGAGCGATACAAATGTCACAATATATAGAGATTAGGTTACTTCATTTGAATGTTATCACACTATGCATTCACAAATACATAATTGTCTTATTGATTATATCATTGGTTTCTGTATTGTCTTTCTGTTGCTGTCAGCTTGGTTGCCATGGTTACCAAAGTCAGCCGCGACGCTGAAGAGTTATTATGTGGTTATCATTGAGGTGAAAAGATTATTTCACGAGGAGATTCATCATGTTTGTTTGTCGACATCTATCATAAAAGAATGAATGATTCGGATATCTCCGGGTATTTGTGTATGCCATCGTGTAGGGAGGTGTATGTGGTCTTATCAACAGAACGTGCCTGAAGTCGAAACAGGGCGAGATTTGAAGCACGTGACTCGAGCCAGAGAATGTTGAGGTCACAGCTTCTTGGAGTTTTGGTGACGATATGTCGTCCGGATGCGATCCGGGTCAGAACAAGCATCCGTGCCTCTCGACTTGATTAAAACCAAGCACGATATCGTGTTTTTTTTTTTTTTTTTTTTTTTTTTATCTCCAATTGACTGTAGGGATGAGGAATCACAGCTTCATTTTGTAGTCGGTCATTTTAATGAAAAAATGACGTCCGCCGTTCATTGTTATATCAAGCATCGTCACTGGACAGTTACAACATTGGCGACCTGAGAACACTGTGATATAATCGGGTCGATTCGTGATCGGGAGAATTTCAGGAGAGGGGCGTGGTCTTTTTAAAGTCGTCTGACGCGCTGACAAGAAAATTAGATAAGAAAATCTGATTACGGGGTTTAATAACATCCCCTATCTGTCTTTTATTTAACTCAGAACAAAGCAAGCATTCAATAATCCATTATTGGAAGGAAGAAGCGGCACAGAATTTCGTTTGGTGAGGATGGTGAGGAGGAATAGGGGGGGGGGGGGGGGGGGCAGGTGCCAAGGTCAGGGGCGTGTGATGAAATATACATTCATGGCCGTATTTCCTTCTAGAGTTCCATTTTTAAATCCTGTAAAAACGTGACGTTTTAGTAACAAGAACATGAAGAAGGGACGTTTTTTTCTCATAGCATCTGACAGAAAAGCGATGTAAGCAGGCAGGAAAAGAAACCTCGTTGTTGCCGCGGGGTACACGCCGCTCTATATTTGAATCGTCCTTCACCGACACTCATGGCTATGTGCTATAACAACTGTTTACCAATCAATGTAAATGTCAGCCTCAAACCACAGCCATCATCAAGCGATATGGTTACTCTTCCACCTTCGAAAACCTCGCGACATCTTCAGAAAATAGCGCCAAATCATACGAAGCGATGATGACGCGGCACATTGCATACCTGTGCGGTTTCACGCCCGTGATTTCTATCCAGCATGGCTTGCAGACGATAGTCAGCGCGCGCATGGAGTTACTGCGGCCCTGATTGGTCAGGATTGCCGCGCTTAAATCTCTACGTCACACACCCGGCGCTCAGCCCACGGCCCGCGCTTCGCTCTAAGATCGAATACTGTAGAAACTCTAGAGAACAACATAATGGAAACGAGATGAGAAACATAAGCTTGAATTATCCCAGCGTTTCTGTCTGCACTCATAAGTATCTGGTTGCTAAGTCGTGGGTGGCGGGGTGTATGTTAGCTAGCCAGCCAGCCGTTTGGAGAGGCTTGCAATCGGGAGCTGGCGTGGATGCAGAAGAAAGCAAGCCGCTACTATAACAGGAAGAAGCCGTTTGTGTGTCGCGATGACAGACGGTTGACTTAGGTTGAAGCATCACGAGGAGAGACTCATAATTATATTGGTAGCGATCGGGCCGCAGCCATGATCTAGTCAATACCAGCTCGTTAGCCTAGGCTTCTGAAGAAGACTTTATACAAATCTCAAGAGGGCTCTACTGTTCTTATTATCAAACATCAAGGGTACAGCCCCAATATCCGGGGGAAATAAGACCCACTAGATCACTATAACACTCGCACGGTGTGGGAGTTAAACAACTTTTAGATATAAAAAAAAATGATACAAAACAGTTTTAGCCTACATTATACAGACCCTCTTGAAAGTTCAACTTTAATTGGAATAGAGAAAATCAGGATTGAGATCGATTTGAGCGGTCTTCGCACTCGGATTCGAATGAAATGCATTTCTCAGGTAGCGGTACAGGCTTTACGCTAATCCCAGCGATTGACGTTTTAACTGATTCCAAGATTTTGATTTATGTTTTAAGTTGCCTTTGCTTTGTATCAAATGACAACACATCCAATCAAAGCATACATCTCTTGGACATACTTTTGCATGTATCTGACTATAGCAAAAAGTAATGTAAAGACTTGCAATGTGCACATTATTATGATTTTTGTGAGGGGAAGGGGGGGGGGCGTGCGTTTTGATGATAAACGCAGTTGGAGTGTGCTCTTGGTTTCAGAAAGTTCATACAGATAAAACATTGTGTGTGTGTGTGTGTGTGTGTGTGTGTGTGTGTGTGTGTGTGTGTGTGTGTGGTGAGTGTGTGTGTCGGTGGGGGGCGGGGGGGGGGGGGGTAATCACTGCGGTGACACCCCTTTCCTATCCTATACTTCCTAGAAAGTATTCTCGAATATTTCGAGCATTTTGCCTGCATGTCAGACTGGCTCCCCGATGAAGACTAGCAGCCAGCGCGAGCTCGGTGTAGGTAGCCCCCGTCGCCCGCTCCTAAACAAACTGCTTTTGTTTGTAAGCAGAAACCTCCCTGGCCTAGTTACTGCGCTGAAACGAGGCTAAGCCCTGTCTTCCGTTCACACTCCCTGTTTCCGCAAGTCGGGAATAAAGTTATTCCCGACTTGGAAACGGAGTATCCTTCCGCACCGGGTAAATCCTCACCAAGTTATTATTGGCGTCTTGTGTTTATCCTTCGGTTGCCATGGGAGCATAGGGTTTATATGAGTCAGATAGGTTTACAGTCTTTAGCTCGCATCTGCCCTTCTTGAATTTGACAGTTAGAAAACGATAAATGCGGGAAATTAGCTCTAATGTTGCATCCTTGTATTCCAATTTTGAAGGGATTTACAGGCGCATTAAACACTGCTCGAGGAAGCATTCATTAAAAGTACTTACAGTGTGCACCCATTAACCTAATTATTAAAAATAAGGGTTGCAAATCAACGGCATTTACAAATTATTATGAGACATTATTTCGAGGTTCATTGCCATCTGGTCTTCTGCCATTGCATGTAATTCTCAAGACATACCATCTATGAACACAAGTAAGTAGTTAGGGATTAGGGTATGGTAAGGGCTTGGGGTTAGGGTATGGTATAAGGGCTTACTATAAGTAATATGGTTTAGGATTAGGGTGGGACTTTTACTCAAGTGCATTGACATGAAATCCTTAAGAGTTTGCTGATAGACGAAATGGAGGAAACCAGTATAACGACTGGCAAATCACGTTCACTGAGAACGTCTCTATTATGCTAACTTGTCCTTGACACTTATCGGCATATTTGACTTCCAGATTGTTGCATTTCCATGACACAACCAGATTCAACAGATAAACAACAGAGAGGAAGGCACTGAATGATGACCAGTGAAAAGAAATAATAAATAAAAATGATATCTTTTATTTGATGATCTGATGTGTGGTCTCGGAAAAAGACACGATGTCTGAACGGCTGTGTGAGGGAGCTACGTGACTGATGAGTGATTATTTGAAATGGTTTGGAAACACAACACTCAACTGACTTGAGATGAAATAAAACGCCAACAACGAGTGACAAACCAGCGTGGTGAGGAGCCAGGAGCGAAGGCTTGGGTTGACCTGTCGCAGTACTTGCCCCGTCTCGGATGGTCCAGGCTCCGATGAAAGCTGCTGCGCGCGTAAACTATCTGAGTTTTTGGAACGTGAAGCGGTTATGAGAAGGCAGATTGATTAAATGTAACCGAAGCAAAATGTCTGCAAATATGGTTTAGCATCTCTCTGTGGACATGGATGATGTTGGTACAAAACTCTATCAATGACGAGATGAGATAAGACAAAATGGGATGTGGAAGAAGATTGAATTATAAACAAACAGTCTAATATACACGATAGAGGATGATGTTGGAGAAACAAAAGAAAGGTGGAAAGGTGGAGGAGGTGAACATATGGAGATAGGAAGATGGGAGAAAGGAGGAGAATGAGGGGGAGGAGGAGGAGAAGGAGGAGGAGGAGGAGGAGGAGGAGGAGGAGGAGGAGGAGGAGGAGGAGGAGGAGGAGGAGGAGGTGGAGGAGGAGGAGGGTGAGGACGAGGACGAGGACGAGGAGGGGGAGGCTGCAATTACATATCATATTCAGAACGGTTGTTTACTATAAATAAGACCGCGTACTAAATGTAGACTTAACTTATGAAGCGTACGATAAATCATTTGATGCTGACACAAAACCAGTGATTTTCATCTCAGATCACAACAGTGGGAGATTTCAATCATTATATGGACAAAGTCAATATACCATAGTGATTCCGAGGACGAAATCAATCCTTTTGAATTAATGATAAGGTTTCATGTTGTTTAATATGGAGTCCCATAAAATTGGTCCAGGTTTAGTACACATACGGGCTCATAGTGTGTGTAGGACCACCGTGACAAGTCACCCATCCATCCATCCGAGTGCAATGTCTCCCTCTTCCGTCCAAGGTTATGCACTGAAACGACCGAACCCAAGAGTCCGATATCTCGAATGCTGTCCAGGTGAATGAGAAATTAATCTTACGGACACAAACAAATCACCAGGTGAACAGAAAACAAAATATAGATGACAGTCATTTCAAGGAAGTGCGATAATACAAGAAAATTTATTGTCCAATCAATCTATTTGACGACCAGATTTGATGACATCTCAGGGTTAGCGGGTTGCGAGAGGGATGGATTTAGGAGGGTCTGGGACCGCTTAGCCCGGGCTGGAAGGGGGAAGTCAATGACCGAGGGGTAATGGCTGGGGTGCACGGGAGGAGCGCGGTACTGGTGATGGGGGCGAAGCTTAGGGGTTGGGGGGGGGGGGGGGGGGGGGACAGGTGAAGAGAAGTGAAGAAATTAGCCGAGAAGGTAACTCATGACTGCTTGGTAGAAGGAGTGATTGGAGGTTGGGGCTGTCGTAATTCATGAAAATTCATCTCGTACGAGAAAGAGTTTAGAAATTCAACAATTAATTTCTCGCCTCCTGCCAATGCGAATTATATCCCGAAACCAGAACAAAATTTATTCTTAATCAGGAATATTTCAATTTGTAAATGTGAGTCGTATACATGTAGGTCCATGCTTGTACTAATGATGTAAAGCTGTGCTCGGACTGTCTTATTGGCCGGAGCATCCCCTTCTCCTAACCTGGTGAAATAAAAACAACATGACAAGAGGAGAGCGCAGGAAATATAAACCATGCTAATGTTTGGTGATGGAATGAAAAACACGAGATTATCTTTCGTCAGAACAGCATGGCGCAGCTTGAGTCGCTGAAAGAGGAATGTTTAGCTTGGGCTCCCCGCGTTTGATATCAACAAACCGACAGAGTGTTTGCTGTATGTTTTTGATGTCGGGCTAATGTTTAGGAAACTGTCCTTCGCGCCTTGAAGCGCCGCGGCGCGCGAAGCCAGGAAGGTAAATCGTTAGCTTGTAATCAGCGGTGCATTCCTAGCCCACCTGGTGTGATCATGGGCGGTGGGAGGGCGGTAGGAGGGGGGGGGGGGGGAGGGCGGGCGGACAGGGGGTGGAGGAAAGGAGACAAGGGAGGAGGAAGGGGAGGGTGAGTGCCAAATGGGAGGGAGGGAGATATTGAGGGAAATAAGATATAAACTTAATGAGATAAGAAGAAAACCAGAGGAGTAATAGGATGATGATGATGATGATGATGATGATGATGATGATGATGATGATGATGAGGGAGAATGACAAATTATAATGGAGAGGGTGGGGGATGGGTTGAATTTAAAAAGGGATAGAGGACAAGAGAGAGTGAAATAGGAGCAGAAGAGGAAGAAGATGAAATGGAGGGGGAAAAGGCAAGGGGATAGGGAATGGGAGGGGGGGGGCTATGGGGAGGGACTGTAGGGAGGGAGGATAATTGGGTCTATATTGTTGAAAGCTCCTGGCCTTCGACTCCTCAAGCACCGCCCTGCTCACCGTGTTGGCTGGAGGGAGGTAAATCGTTAACGTTCCTAACACACCTGATACAATGAGGAGAACCAGGGTGGTAAAAGTGGGTGGGTGGGGTGGCTTATTGCCATTTATTGGTCCAATCCCAGTTGGTCCACTCACCATTTCGTCTATAAGGAACCCCCTTAACAATACCGTTTTAGATTAAAATACTGGGAAAACGTATCATCAACTCTAATGTACACCATAACTGGGAGTGGACAAAATGGCGACATGACGCGGGAAGATAGGATGGAAAGAAGTAAGAAGGTGGAATGTATGACCGTGGACCCTACCACGAAGGATCCAAGCGTGGTATGACTGAAGATGAAGAAGTTGAATATACGGAGCACTTCGAAAGGTCAAGGTAATACCACTCTTTACGAATAAGAGGATAATGTCTTAGAGATGAAGATATATTACAGGTACTCTCTCTTTTACCTCCATGATCAAATCGAATACGGTCTGATATACAAGCAAAATGCTCGACATTTCGAAGATATGGAAGGGGATGGGCGGGGGTAGAATCACGTGGCAACTTTCAGCCTCATCTATGGATTCCATTGTGTGACATTCTGCCATAACACGCGGGTCTCAAAGATACGATTAGCATCATGACTTATCAGCTGCGCCATTATGTCCTGTAAGTCATCCCGTAAGTCATCCATACTTATGGCAGTCTTAATGGCAGTTTCAGACTCACTCCCTCCCTCATTGGCTGACAAGCGTCTGTACTCGCAGACTAGCATGAAGTGATACCAAGTAACTGGTTATTATATCCCTCATTAATATATTCCAGTTCGTTGATTGGTTAAAAGGGTGTCACATGACCACAAATAGATGAACTATTTGAAGGAAGAGAGCTCAGAGGGAAGAAAAGTACTATTTCATGACGTCAGAGGGGAAAAAAGTACTATTTCGTGACGTCATGTCAAAAATAGTCTTTTTTTCCCTCTGGGCTATCGATATCGGGTTATCGGTGATCGATACAATTTTCATCATTCATCCCACGTAAATGCGCGACACGCAAAATCTACGCGATACATTTCTTTCCAGCTGGTTTTTGGCGTTTTAGCGGAAAATCATTAGGCGCGCTGCCGGAACTCCCGCGGTGTTGCGGCCGAGGTGCAACTTCAATTTCCGTTGGTTTGCTCAAGCCGCAGGAAATAGCAAAACATCTGAATTGGGCTCCTGCGTTCGGAGCCTAGAGCATGGGCACTATATTACAATTAAGGGCCATGGTAAGGATTAAATTAATGATCAAAGAATATATTAATGAAGGATATAAAACAAATATTTCATGATCTTTATTCGGGAACTTTGTGGAATCTATTGGTCCCCTCGGTGAAGTGGAGGGCGTGCGGTACCATTTTCCCTCGACCTACGGTCTCGGGAATATAGTACCGCACGCCCTCCACTTCACCTCGGTGCAAATAGATTCCACAAGATCCCTCATGGTCATGAAATATTTGTATAATATTTAACTCGACACCAAAAGCGTACTGCGATTATGGTGATTTATGTCGGCGTTGAGCGCAATAAAATGTATCCTTGATATCAATTCATATTCATTTATATCCGACACCTTTGTTTAATACGGAAAGCAAATAAATGAAAAGGTGGAAAGACAAAGGCCCGACATCAGTGTGCTGCTTCGCATAATCCTCACATCACACGTGTTATCCGTTCATTATTGTTATTTTCAATATTTTTAAGACAGTGTGTCGATCGCTTTTACAAGAAAGTTGGGTATTCATGTTATTTGTACACGTCTGTACACTATTTTACTCACGCAATTATACGTTATCATTTAATTAAAGAAGGATGTAAACCAGCAGTAGCCTGGTGGTAATATCACCATGGTAACTGCCCGGTAAGGAGTAGATGCAGGTCCGAGTCCCGCCTGGTCTTATTCTTCTTCTTTTTTTTTTTTATTTTTTTTTTTTTAGCATATTTGTAAAACAGACTGATGAATAAATTTCATTTCTAGCGAGAGTACCAGCAAAACAAAAATTTCATCATAACACTGTATTATCTCCTCTCCTACTATTGACTCAGGAATATCAATAAGCAAGTAAATGGAGTATTATCATTTATTTACGGAAATATTTCCTTTGGTTTGTTAACTTAAACCGATTTGTATGGTTTTGCCATGATATTAGAATCAGGTGTCTAAATTGTTCGAGGTTGCGTGCCCTGTATGACTTCTGCGCATGCGTAGTGCGTTGTCACAAGTGAATGTTTGGGCTCATCGGCTTCGTGGATTTGATTCTATAAAAATGTTATCGCAGAGACGAGCGCAGTCAGGTACGACTCAATCAGCTAAATTGCTTCTCCTCAATAGAAAAGGAGACAATTTTCTTTTTAGCTTAAGAAGAAAAGCAGACAATTTCTCGTGACAACGCACCCTATCAAGCGTGGAAAAGCAGCTCAGCTTGGGGCGAGTGGGGGTGTCTGACGTTCTGGTCTGATAGATCCCCTTGGCCACGGTGACATGATAATGGTTGCCTGAACGACTGACTGACTGGCTGCCAAACAAACCTCGACTCTTGCTCATTTCTACGCTCTCATCCAAATCCCACCAAGTCAAATTACCCCACTTCGCACAGCTGACGAGAAAACCTCACCTCACTTGATTTATGACCACTGTTTTATAAAACAATATTTTTCATGTTCCCATTATTGCCTTCCACAATCACTTCATGAATAATTGAAACCAGGCCATGCGGCCACGTCTAAATTGCCAATTTAGGTTGCACAATGCGTCGCAGAGAGCGGCGTGTCTGTTAGGCTAAACAGTTATTTTTGATCGGACAATTGGAGCGCGAAGTCTGAGGCAACAAAATGAAGCGAGGACACACAAAAAGGTAATGTTCACGGCCTGATTATGAAATGGTGCTTAAAAATAGTTCTACTCAGCCTCCTTGGCCCCGGGGCTATATGTTGGCTTCTTGCCTGGCAAGTCAGCATAGCATGCGGGGTTTTAATTCACCCGCTAATCTCACACGCTACACGGCAAGTCGTGAAACACAAGCCCGCTCGCTATAAGTATAATGCCAAGCAAATTGAGAAATTACTAACCACACACATATTTATCAAAATTCGACATGTCTCACGAAGGAATGTCTTATAGACGTCGGGCAGCTTGACAAAGATGTCACGTGATTTAGTGTACTCCCACCACCATGTTTCATTTTTTGCCATATTTTCATGGCGAAGGTATAGTAGATCTATTCATGAATTTCCCATTTGCTATATCCAGTTCTGTTCTTGTCCATCAATACTGCCAGAGTTTTTTAAGTAGTTGTTTGTTATATATAGGGATATATATATATATATATATATATATTTCCTGCGATTGTTTTTCATCGCCTTACATTGTAAGGCATAATATGTCTTGTTTTTCTTTTGCCCTTTCATCATTGCCTCTCTGAAAAACAACCTTCTTGGTCGATCGGGGGAGTTTGTCCGTGAAGAAATAAAACTTCTTTCAGAAATCAAGCCATCTCATTTTTTTTGTCATTTGATTTTCTTTCAGCAATATTTTCCAAAGAACTTGTCAAGGAGCGACTCTTCAATAGGATTACGAGCGACATCAGTATACAGTATACGCAATTAGTGTCATATGTGAGTTTTGCAAGTTAATTGGATATCAACATGGGGAGGACAATTATGAATATCTATATTTGCAAGATGAAGATTCTGCTGGAGCAAAACAGCGTTTTTTGCCAAAACTTGGTGTATTTTAATTAGGTAATTAAGATAATTCTATCACTTGAAATAGGCTTGATATGCTGTTGTGATCCTCTCCCTCTGTTGCCAAATAGAGCGAAGCAATTTAATTGTCCTGTTATTTATGTTTTCTGGTTGTTATTGTATAAAGTTTTCAGATTATAACCTATTAAACAGAATCAAATTGACTCGGTATTGGGTCGTTTCGTCGAAGTATCCTGTTGCAGCCCTTGTGATAGACGTGCGATATTTATGAAGCCCATTAAACGACTCTGTCATGGTCTACAAAGTCAGTGTTCGAGATATGACTGTATGGTATTGCAGGTGCACAAACAATGTCATTGATATTCCCATGTCTTTTATTTGTAAATGTGATGGAACTGATACCAAGTGTGTGGAATCTAACACCCATCTACGTGGGGCACATAGGTAGAAGTCAACCGAGACACGACCTATAGGAACGCGATCCGGTTTGATATCACAACACTAATTGCCTTGGTCTGAATAGCCGGCACTGCGTTCCCATCTATCAACCTACATTTCCCGTTTAAAAAAAGACCGATCATTTATTATACCCCCTTTACCCCCTTCATATACTATTCACTGTATATTCACGGGATTGAGATTGTAACCTCTTTAATCCTGGGTCAAACGCGACGAAATAACTAGCGGGGGCCGATTTGCCAGCTTTTCTATACAAGCAATAACAGTTGAATTGAAAGAGGCTGTTTTACAAACACCAGCATAATATTAGTCCATTTCTCTTTATCCCACCCCCACCACCGTCTTCTTCCAGTACTTTGGTTCCTAATTATAAATCCCATCTCTACCCCCCCCCCCCCCCCCGCGTGAAATCGTGCTAATAGACAGATGCAAACACCATTTTAATTAGGAATGAAATTTTTCTATTGAGTCCGATTGAATACAATCAAATAAATAGCAAAAGCAGATAAGTGATTCTTAATTTGTGAATGTAGTAATCATACGAAAGCCGCTATTCCATTCTCATTCATGAGGCCGAAATATCATCCCATCCTCACTTTCCCTCTATCATGTCTATCATTATTTGGATATCCTAAATTTTCCATTTGTTTCTCCAGTTCCTGTATATCTTTGTTCCACCAATATGAGTGATGATGGCATGTTTTGGCATGCATACACGAATATATATTCTTTTTAAGGCACAGACATAGACATCGGTATCTTAGCGGAAAAAAGGTAATTAAGTTCATAGAAATATTTCAATTAATGAGAATAAGGCGATAACACTATAGAATCGTTGCAAATTTTGCTTTTCTAGATAGCAATGTAACATGAAGACATTCTTAACTTGTTCGTGATAACTTAATCTTTGTTTCCACCTGTCCATTAAGAGCAACGTTTGTTTGACCTCAACTTGTCTTTCAAAATAATTCATTTAACTACAAAGCTACTCTATTTTTTCGCACGTTGCAGCATTCATTATTGTTTTTCTTTTAAATATTGGGCCCGATACAATGAACGATATACAATCCTGCAACGGGAACGAACAGTTGAATCGACATCAGTTACACCCTCACTGCTTGTAGTAAACAAAAGTATAATTAATTAGGTTGTGCAATACATGTCATTATTGTGTTCTACTGTAAAGTCAGGAAACTTATCATTATCAATCATTTGTATATGGTATCAATTTTCCTCGAATCTTAGACAATTTATGAATATGTACATCAGTTTCAGAACTTATTAATAGTCATTATTCATATAGTTACGGAGCAACAAATACACGATTATCAGTTAACCTATTTAAAGCAATTTGTACACAATAATGACTATATATTCAGTATGAACTTCTTTTGTTGAGATACCCTATACGCTCGGCCATCAAATCATTGCGCATTAATATCCGTCGTTGATGATGGAAGGGCTTAGCTATACGAATGAAATGAAAACAACGTTATGATATTTCCCGACCTCTGTCATCTGTTGTAAGTGCGCCTAAGTCGTCTCTGAAAAGACGGGAATAATTAACTCGAGAAGGAAACAGTCTGTGCCCCGAACCCCTTTGGCTCTGGGCAGAATGTGTGGGGATACTGGTGTGAGCGCCATAGGCAATACCTATCTGATATCATTGAGAAAGGGTGGGATCTGAAGAAGGGCGCGAACGTAATGAGAGCGACGCGGAAAGTGGTGAAATGTGGAGGGTTGAAGACAAAGGAATAAAAAACACAAAAATGGGTTACGTACGATTTCTACCTCGAAAGCAATGATGATTGCAAATGAACATTTCCTGTTAGCAAACGTCCCCTGATCTTGGTATTCCGATTCCCGAAAATATTACAGTCCACCGCAATTTATTTGACACGCATTTCTTCGTTCATGTGGCGAACTTAATGGAAAATGTTGGGAGAGCAAAAACGAGAGTAAGCTATTCTCGGACAAATGGTCTGAAACCACAAGACTACTAGAAAGTCGCACGTAGAGTCACGTGACCCAGGTATTCGGTGCTCGTTTAAGTCGCATTAACAGATTAACTAATCGAATTTATTGCCTCCCCGTCCTCCATCTGTTTGTTGAAACAAAAGGTGAGCGAGTGATGCACTCCAGATAGCAGACCGTCGCCATGGTGATCGCCAATCACTGACGAGTACACGCCGTGGTAGTCTGGCTCTCAGACGTTCAGTAAAAAAAAATGTGTGTTCACTAGTTCATTTGGGACATGATGGTAACGTGATAGTACTTTCCTGACTAGAGGAGAAATGATGAAGGAGGTTTGAACTCGAGGCTAATACCAGACACGATGTGCGTGAGGTACACCCTGAGATCAAACTATGTTAGCAAGGTCATTCCTCTTTCAATTACTCAAGTCATATCCATGCAACATGTAGCATGTGTAGTGCTCTACTTTTCACATTAAAAATTCTTTAATAATTTCAACAAAGTAATTCCCATCAGGGTCCTAAGTAGTTGAGCACTGGAAATTCGGAATTGCCTTCCAATAAGCACATTCTAGCTACGCTATTTTACATACCTGTTACATCGATATCAAATCCGTTTTAATAATTGTTATGCTCTGTCGTGCTTGGTTGTTTGTGTGGTCTGTCATTCTTTTCTTGTCCGTGGTTTACCAGCAATTTATATATATTTCTTTTGTCGGCTGCTTCAAACCGTGCTCTATTATGTTGACTGCTTCAATCACATGGAACTTCCGGTTTACCCTCAGCAGCACCTGAGTATGGTATGTTTATGTGCATTCTTCATAATTACGCTTTTGCTTTGTTCATGGTAATATATTTGATGTGTTCAGTTAGTTTTATGGTGGGTGAAAATACAACTTCAACTCTTTCCTTTCTAGAGGAATATGAATACATAATTCAATTCAATTTTGGACTCATCATTTAAAAATAAAATGAGCAATATTTATCAAAAATGGAATCAAGGTATTACCACAAAGCCGATAGCTTGTAAAGTGTGATGCCTTAATGATTACATGAAAAAAGATGCTCTAATATCTAAATTGATATTTCTATCAATGTTAATGTCACGTCCAAAGTGTGCATAATATTACATACGCCATTCTGGAATTTGGGAGAGCTGTCTGGGCTAGGTGTTATTTACAAAAAAAGAATGTTACAAATATCCTAAGCTAATTAGCATGATAAAGGAGGCATTGACTGTGCCTGTGGAGTTCAGTGACCTTACGGGCCAGTTATGACTCATGAATGGAATCTGGTTCAGGCCATTGTGTTTATTGTTTGACATGTTTGCAAGCATGGGTAGAACTTTCTAGATGTACTAAGAACTTTCTAGATGCACAGATGATAGAACTTTCTAGAATGTACAGATTGTGATGTATATAGGAGTTGTTTTGGACATGAGTTCAGAGTTTATGTCATCTTAGCTCCTGTCACCGGCATTGTAGAATATGTTGTGACCTTGGCTCGATACACACCTGTCGATTTATCCGAGGACTTTCTCTGCTTGGATAGGTACCTGCCTGTTTAATAGTGCTTATGAGATCCTGCCTGTGAAAGCCTTACACTGTGTGTGGATTAATATTTGACCATCTTGGATCATATATTTGGACCTGACTGTCTGGAATACCTGCTCTTCAGCGTACAACATTGGGATCAACAATGCGATTATAATTTGAGAATAAAACAATTGTACAAGCTTGACCGTATGTTATGATTTTAAAGGGGAAATACCCCATATAATAAAAACGCATAAATTAAATATTGGTGCCATTTTGTTTGATAATCTCTGTAGTGAATTGATCATGCATTTTCTTTATTATTATTTCAAACGATTATTACCCTTCTGCACGACATAATAATATGCAAATACAGACTACGTACCTTCAACCCTTCGTTCCACGAAATGTATCTAGAGCGTGCATTACGATCGTGCGAAATACAAAACAAACCACTTCCCTCCGATAGTCTTACACTATGCAATATGCAATCACACAGTATCACTTTGTTTCACGCTCGATTCATACATCCATGCACGTACCACGGTATGTTCTTTTAATGGACCGATTAGGCACATACAAAAAGTAATTGAAGTTCTTAATCATGTAATTGATTCACTGGTGTTTACGGGGAGCCTATCTGTCGTAGTACACGTCGTGTGATACAAATTTGAGGGTTAACTTACAAATAAAAAAAATGTCAGTAATTTTTCTATTTGGGCTTAACCAAATGGGGTAATTTTAATTTGTTGATGAGCTTTCTTTTTTTTGGTATTTTTGTTTGTTATCACATGCTTCCTGGTACAGTGTTTGTCATTTCAGAGACAATTTTTATATGCACTTTTCAACCAATAATACATTAGGAATTGATAGTCTAGTTACTTTCCAATCACTGGGATTATTTTTTATCTCTATTTTCCATTATTTTTCTGATTAGTAATAACATGTTGCTTAAATCGCATCACCACAGCCTATTGCTATTAAAGATAGAAATTGAATAGAGATGGAAAACAGGGTAAAGTGGATATAAACAAGAACGAACTAAGAAGGAAAGCTAACAGGAAAAGTGACACGATGGTTGCTTATGTTCACCAGGGATGGCAAGTTTATTAAAGTGGATTTAAAAAAAAAAATACGCAATGGTTGGTAGGCGTTCAGGTGTCGCGACCTGGGCAAATCGGTCGTATTCGATGACCTTTTACCGATTACCGCGGAGTGCCCTTCTGATATAGCGATCGACCCAAATCCTGTCTCCCCCTGCGCTCCTGGAACTCTAGCCCCGAGGGGCCCTGACCCTTTTGGGGAGGAAACAAGGCTGATCCCGATCACATGGTGCCATATCCCGCAAAATTCCTTTAACCTATATTGGAGTCAGATGAAGTCGAACCCAGAACCATGCATGCTATCTGAGAGTGAGGTAGTCCCAACGCTTACCCATTAGGCTATATGACGTCGGTGCTGATGATGGGATATTTAAGCGTCTAGACTGATTGTTCCAAATCAACGAAATAAAACCAACAGGAATTGTAGTGCATAGTTTCAGACTCGAACCCAAGACATTTGCGTTATCACCATGGCGCTCTACCTCCTGAGCTAACCAGTGAGGTACAATAAGGGTTTTACCATTGGAAAAGTTACGTAATCTTCGCAGCGATTGTGCGGAGCTCGATGATATGGTTGAGTGACTCTTCCAGACTCATTTGATTGTTCGCCCGTTAGAAATACCAAGGATGTTTAAAGAAATGGATATCCATCCCTTGGAACGAGCTTTGGTGCGGCCACTTAATATTCATGACTGGCAGCTGCTCTTGACAATACGATGCACACGCGACAGTGTCATGTCCACATTGATTTTAGAATCGGTTATGTTAATTCTTAATTTTATCAGGAAATGCTTGTTATGTATTGTTATGCTTGTTATCATCCAGAGATTCAGCGGCATTGAACATATGGGATCAAAAAGAAAATCTTTTTAAAGCATTATTTTGTATCTAGAAGAGTACAACCAATTTGCATTAACGGTTGATGGTACCCCATGTAACTTAAACATCTTTGGATTCAAGTACTGGGAGTAGAACGGGAGCGCAAACACTGTGTCCGTCCGTCTTGTATGTATGCGTTTTTTGCATGATACACAGCACACGGTTTTAGCAGAGAAAGAGATCGTACATAACTCCGAAATACACAGTAACTTTTGTTGTTCGACAAAAAGTGGATACAATAGGTAAAAAACGTACAAACGCAATAAGCACCGTTGCGTGAAGAAAACCTATGACGGGATCCAAATATGTACCAAAAAATTGTTTTAGCTTATTAAAGTATAACAATTGGAGAGCTATAATAATGCATGAGATAAATTAATTAATCCATTTTTGAGAGATTATTAAGCATATTCTTGCAGATTTTTAAGACGGTTCCATTTATAAGTAAGTTAAATTCTTGACATATACAAAAAAAAAATAAGTTATGAAAATTCAAAGTTTGGAGATTAATTTTTGAAAATCCAATTTGTTGCCCAAATGTCTCATGAAATCACCACAAAGCCCGCTAAATATATAACCACATAGTAGTAAGTATAACCCTCTTAATATTACACCTTAAATGGTGTAAAAGAACATACCATTCAAATGTTATCTATAGAAATGGTCAATCCTAATTTTCCATATCCATGGCTACCTTGAGAGTGAGCTCAATATCCAAATTTGCGTGAAACATATCATAATACATGAGTGCCAATTTTGGTGCTTTGAGACAAAAGTGAACAATTAGGTCAATATATGGAACTATGCCGCTGGACTATATAGGCATTAAAAATAACCTATATGTTCATGATTGTCAAAACTCACCCCCCCCCCCCCCCCTCACCCCCTCTCAAAACACTCACTGGACCACACACAGGCATACCGCAAAACATCACTCATAAATAGTTCCCATTTTTATTGAATATCGTCTGCTTTGAATCTCCCTGTATGCTTATCAGGGCGTGAAAACCCCTTTGCAAAGTTTGCCTTAGATCTCTCGTATTCCTAAGATCATCATTACTCACCAAATGTTATTACTTGCCTTACACTTTCTGAAGAGCCCCGAGAATAACATCTGTTCTTTCATCAATCAACCCCAGAAAAAATATTATGAATCATATAAACCGCACATAACCTAGATGATTAACCTCGTTTCACTTGTATGAAAAAATGGTATGTATTCAAAAGCGATGATTCCTAATTTAGCTCCACGCTTGCCAAGCCTGTCTAAATCGCGTTTAGAGAGCGCTCAGTACACATAATGGAAATTTCCGGGCCAGTATTCTCGAGTATGGATTAGTTTGATAGAAGAGCGGATATCCAGGCCAAAACATTATTCTCCATCCTTCCGTGTTTGACGATTCCATAAATATGACTGTATATGGTGAGATGTGAGTCTGAGACGAGAGCGAGGCCCATCAATGTTTAATTCGGTTGCACTTTATGGATGGGCCGGAGTTGAAGGTTAGGTGATCGGGGTGAACGGAATGGGTCTATAGTCTGCGACGGCACTGAAGGTGGATAGGGAGAATATGAAGGAAAGGGTGATGGACGAGGAGGGAGGGAAGGAGGAGATGGAAGAGTAGAAGGTCGGAAGAGAAATGGAAAACAGAATAGAAGTAAAAGAAAGGAAAAACGGGTAGAAGAGAAAACCAAGAGACAGGGTGAGAGGAAGAGGGAGAATTTCTACATAGGATAATGTAGCTCGACGAAGACGAAGAAGGAAGAGAAGGGGAACAGGAAGAAGAAGAAAGAGAAGAAGAAGAAGAAGAAGAAGAAGAAGAAGAAGAAGAAGAAGAAGAAGAAGAAGGAGAAGAAGAAGAAGAAGAAGAAGAAGAAGAAGAAGAAGAGGGAGAAGAAGAAAACAAAGAAGAAGAAGAAGATGAAAAAGCAAAATAAGAAGAAGAAGAAGAAGAAGAAGAAGAAGAAGAAGAAGAAGAAGAAGAAGAAGAAGAAAAATAAAAAAAAACAATAAAGACAAAGACAAAGCAAATCAAAATGAAACGAAGAAGTCAAAGAAGGAGAAAACGATAGAGTGGGAGAAGGAAGGAGAGGGGGGTTAGGCCTCAACGCTGATAAAAAATAGCACGATATTGCTACTTACGTAAGCCATTCAATCTCCTAACCAAATCGCGGAAATCTCTTTGACATGCTACGGCTGACCTGCTTATACTCATGAGAGTTTGTGTGAGGACGAGGCTCTCCAATAATAATCAATATGCGTATGTGTGCATGTGTGTGTATTTGTGTGTGTGTGTGTATTTGTGTATGTGTATTTGTGTGTGTGTGCATGTGCGTGTGTATAATATTATGTGCATGTATGTGTTTCCATGGTGAGAGGGTAAACTTTCTTGACCAACATCTTTTAAAGTGTATCATGACCCATATGAGAATAAAGGTCGCGTAGTCTGCACCGGGAGTCTGCACTGACTGCGGCCGAGGAACAACCGTCTGCACAGACGCGATCTTTCCTGGACGAAAGTTGCGGGTGACGAGTGAGAAAATGTGGTCATTGTCAGGGCTGGAGCTGTGATCATATCCGCTTCTGATTTTTTTTTTTCTGCAAATGTGATGTCTTTCCAACATGTTCAAGAATATGTGGCCGTTTGGTTAGCTGGCAGTGAGATGCGTGCGAGAATAAGGATTTGAATATGGTTGTGCATCGCACCATTTGCTTTGATGGAACAATATACATGCTAGAAACGTACTTACAGACAGGGTAGCCCATTCGTAGGTCAAACAAATATAAGTTTGTAAAAACCACCGAAAATGATTGAAAATGGAAGCAAATGGTGTACATAGAACCAGAAAACTGCCCTTGAAAAGAATTATATTTATTTTTTAGTAGGTTTTGGACGGGTCGTCCGAAACATTGCGCGGAACAACCGTGGGGAATTGCCCCATCCACCCCCATCCTTGCTTTTAAGGCCTCCAATGCTTATCAAACAGCCCGATAAACTGACAAGGAACTTTTTTTTAAGAATGTGGGGTATATCATAACGATTTCATCGCGTTTCAGTTATTTTGGCGCATGAAATATACATGTGATGCGTAGACTGTGTTGCAGTTTCCAGCTCGAACCTGCGTGACAATTTCAAAGTCCTTAAACTTCCCACAATCTGTCATTTAAATCTTAAAAAAAGAAATAAAGCATGGGATGATGGTGTCCTCCTTTAAGTCTATGTTTGTTACAGAAGATAAACAAAATAACTGAGGATAGTGACACCTTAATTGACTCGGGCCGAGTCATTTGCGAATCAATCAATCCACCATGTGTGCGCTGATTGGCTAAACGCGCGTATTGTCTTTATCACTGCACGCACGGGAGATAAATCTTCAGACACATCTGCCCCAAATATTGGTTTTAGGTCGTCAGTATTTTCTGATTAGCATCGGACGGCTGACTGACGGGAAACATCACGCGTGGGGCTAGGGAAGAATTTTTCAATTTGGTTGTCTGGTTTTACCGGGTTGATTAAGATCGAAAGAAGTGTGATGTATATTTGTTGCTGATAGCAAATGTTTCATGTCCTGTTAAGGTTTTTATTGGCATGTTCAACGTGATTTTGGTGAGCAGATTAAATCAGATTCCGAAATGAATGTCACCAATGGGCGCATTGAGAAGTGGGGTAGCAGCGTTGTGATCGAGAACGGAAATTTCCTCCTATGCTTCTTCCTGGATCTCTGTTCGTCCTTATGATTTTCAAGAAATACGTTGACAACGGAATTGCTGATTTCTCACTCCAACAAAATATGTACTTTTGCTTTATTTTCTTCCATGTCCTAGTTCCAAACAAATTAATCATATAGCATACAGACCATCGCAGCAGACACGATCCGATTCGATCAGTCGTGTGACTCTGCGTTTGGCTTAATCGCAGGACCCGGTCATAGGATTTGTGTAAGTAGATGACGTCACATGTTGAGTCGAAACTCGTTACCACTGCAAAATCGTGGCAAAATCGTGTCGTTTTTGGTGTGGTGGCCTTTTAGGGTTGCATTTCATATGGAAGGTAAGGACGTACCGGTGGTCTAAGGGTTAAATTATGGCCTGGATGACGTTACGGTGACATCCACAGCAAGCGTCATGGAGGTCTCGTTCCTACAAACACGTTCTGCTCTACATAGCATGGATCGGACCAAACCATGAAACCCTATCACCCAATCGCCCCGCTGTTTGGCCAAATTCTCGTCTCAAATGGTCGGTCATATCAAACATTTTCACGAAATGCTATTATGATTTCTCCTTTGCTTGATGACGCAGGCCGTGTTTTTGTGAAAGCTCGGTGGTCTTGTTTCCCGCCAATTATTTATCTTGAGTGTCTCCGCTCGCTGGACTAGATTAGATCTCTCATCACGAACCAATTTGAATCGTGTAAATGGTTCAATTATCCATCTCGTGCTGTCACAACGGACAATTGTGCTCCTTGTTTCTTGTCTCTCTGACATCACCTTAAATCTTCCTTCTGTCTGGATTCTCCTCCATCTTCTCCTCCATATTTTCCTTTTCTTGTTCTATATAACTTCTTATTTTTTTCTTCCTTCTTCGTTCTTCGTCTCTCCTCTTTGTTATGATATTTTACCACCCTTTTCATCTCCTTCTGCTTTCCGTGTTTTATTTTCTCGTCTTCCTTCATTTTCTCTTCTTTCTACTTCTTGTTTATTTCTCTTTTCTCTTCTCGATCACCTTCTCCTGCTTTTCGTAACATTTTCCTATCTCTCTTTTCTACCCTCACATTTCCCTTTCTCCCCCTTTCCATTCTTCATATTTTCTCCCTCTCTTTGTTTCATCCCTCTCTTCATCCCTCTCTTCCCCCTCTTCCTTTATGTCTTTATCCGTCTTCACATTGGTTTATTCGCACTGATTTCTTGTTACCCTTCCCCTTCTCCATGGGGCAGGTAGGGGCTTTCCCCCTCTTTCTCCCCGTTCCTTCAACATACCGTTACTCCCCTATTCCATGTCTCCCTCTCTATTGGTACCCTCGCCCCTTACTATACTTTGATCGTATGGTAATGATGACCCGCTATGACAATAATGAACTCAGTACTACAGGGTTTAGATTACATTCTATTGTAAACGAAATGTGTTTGGTAATCCGTATTATCACTATCGAGGCTTTAATTTCTGTGAAATACATGATATTTTGCTGCCGTATTATATCTGCATGTTTGGGGCACAACGTAATTCGACAGTGCCTCTATAAGTTCTAACGAAGTATTTGTTACTTCCAACAGCATGATACTTTCCCCCCGTTTTATCCCAACCTGTCCACATTTCCCCTCTTTCTGTAAATGTTTATTTTTTCTCTCCTGAGGGATGCAATCACCAATCATGTTTGGTAGCGTTAGTAACCAAACATACTCAGATCCACTTAAACATTTGATAGATTTACCTCGTGCATCTTTGCAGCGGGAAGGCAAGCTCCGAATCGTCGTGGCCCTTCGTCCCGCCCTTTGTTGGTCGTCAAGGAGGCGGGTGAGTGTAGAGCGGAGAGCTGCTGCCATTGGTCCATATGTTTAGGCAGTCCACCAAGGTAAACCCCGGATCGGGTTGATGAAAGGACGCCGCCTCAGACAGCTCACTCCCGTCACTGAAAAACTTTCAGTCATAGTCTTATTTCCAGGCGATCGTGTAAAAAGACTCAATTGGACGAAGGGAAGAAAACGGGTACTACTTCTAACATGTACATGACAAGCAGTCCGCACTAGGACAGGCACTTCAAATGTGGATGGTCGGCTTTTTTTATATATGCATAAAATAGACTTATTGCTCAGATTTAGATGTGTGTAAATCAATGTTTATGACTCACTTGTTTTATAATTATTGTTATCATTATCATTTTCAATCTCACCAGTATTATATTGACATTGGCATGATAAGTCAGAGTCATTAACATCGGAAACATAAAATAATCAATTGAGAACACAATGCCATTGGGGCTCCCACCTCCGAACCCCCTGCCAACTGCCATCACGGTTGTATTATTAATACATGATACTTGGGCGTTGACATTGTGTTCTGACTTGATTACCTGATATATCCAGTTTTTCCGGTCAAAATTCGTCCAAAAAAAAAGTTAAAAATCTCGTTGAATATTCAAAGGATTATTACAAGAATAATTACTGATAAAATGCCACAAAACCTGCTCCTAAAAACAACATCCTCTGAATTTATGTTGTGTAAATAATGGTATTTTTATCATCTAATTGTAGGAGAAATATATCAAGACGTGGAGATGTGCATATTAGTAGCAGCAGCAACAACAGTAGTAGGAGTAGTAGTAGTAGTAGTAGTAGTAGTAGTAGTAGTAGTAGTAGTAGTAGTAGTAGTGGTAGTAGTAGTAGTAGTAGTAGTAATAGTAGTAGTAGAAGTAGTAGTAGTAGTAGTAGTAGTAATATTAGTAATAGTAGAAGTAGTAGTAGTAGTAGGAGTAGTAGTAGTAGTAGTAGTAGTAGTAGTAGTAGTAGTAGTAGTAGTAGTAAAAATAGCAGTAGTAGTACCAGTAGTACTAGCAGTAGTTATGGCCATCATCGTTGTTGTCATAGTAGGACGTAATTGTAACCACAAATTTCTTAGTTTGTCTTAGAGTGCGAATGATTACCATTGCAACTTAAAACTTTTAAGCAGGGAGAGACTTAACAATTCCCGAATGTCATGTTACATTACCGAAGATTATTTCATTCTTTTCACTTCAAGGGACACAAAATGCAACGGGGGGGGGGGGGGGGGGGGCGGGGGGGGGCGGGGGGGGGGGGTAGCCACTTACGCTAACATCCATCAGACAAAAGGTGTTATTCGTGGTTTAATACGCCCATCACAATCTACCGTGGGCTGCGTGTTCTCTACCTTCTACCTCAGGCACCAGCCCCCTACCCTACCCGCCTGGGTGATATGCCGAATGTCGCTACATCACGCGGTGGAAAGAATCATTCCCACCGGTGCACCACTCGTAACACATTGATATAGAGAGTTTTGCATTGTCACGACCGTAGTTGTGAGTGTGACGTAAAATGTGCATGACCTATTGTAACATTCAGGTGGACATTGCACAATCGTGTATGCATCGTATTGTTAAAGGTGATATTCATAGAAAATAAAAAAAAATATGAAGATATTCATCTACAGAAAGCTTATAAGCCATACAATGAGCTCGGATGACATCCAAGTCATCCGAAACGGCCTTTAGGTCTGACGTAAGAAACGGGAGGCGTTATTGTGCGTCAGCAGCTTCTTTTCCGCCAGAAGCATCAGGCATTGTTAATGAAACTGTGATGGCAGTTGCTAGTGGATTAACAGGTTTGATACACAATGGTCTTTGTGAAGCATATCCCGGCTGTGACGTACACACAACGCCACTTTCCTTTAGGTGATTTCGTAGGTCAGGAAAAGAGTCAATTTAGTGAAATTTGACTTTCATTAAACACATAACTGAACACTTTCATGGCATGTTAGCTGCATAAATTGCTTTAATAACTCATTCAATTATAAAATAAACTATATTTATTTGATTTCATTTCCTATGAATATCACCTTTAAGAGTAGCTGCCAATCACAGACACAGTTTCGGGAGATCTCAAACTTTCTATGAAGGCACGTGAACACCAAATTCACACGACGAACCAACGAATCTACATATTCCACCAACATAACCAAGGCGTGTCATTGAACGAAATCTCTTTAACCCGTAATGTGTTAAGTGTGAATTTTGTGACTAGTAACACGCGCAAAATACATAGAGCTACATTTCACCTGGCACAGGGAGTGCTAAGAGTTCACGTGTTTCAGATTTACACCGTTCCTTTCACCAATTTTGATCAATAATGTTACTCCGTGTACATGGTAAACATTTTCAATCTGTTTCAAGAAGTATTTGATATTTGGTTTCGAAGTCTCATTCGTTTAACATGTGCATACTCAGAGAACCACGTCCCAATGCCACATATGTCGTATTTATCACCTTGGGTTCAAATATATGTAGGGCATATATTGTGATCATTGAAAGCACTGGGTTTTGTTTCAGACTAAGTTATGAAACATGTTTTTACGTTATGTATATTAACAAAAAAAAATAATGAGTCAGAAATATTGTTGATAATGATATTTATTATCAAATCAGGATAATAATGGATGGATTCCAGCATGGCGAGGAGGAATGCGGGTATGCGTTGAATTTCAAGCAGGAAAACCAATTAATAACGGTCAGACTGTGACATTATTATCATCCCAAAATAGCAAAATCATTAATGTTGATATCATCATGGAAATTTAACAAACCATATGCAGAATTCAAACAATTATTACTTTCATAAATGTTTTGGTAATAATCAGAGATATCGTCAGCATAATAATGTGATAGAGAGAGAGAGCGCGACTCAAGGACGTCAGTCATTTTGATTGTGACGCATCTATCAATAATAGACCGTTTTCGTAATGTATTCACAATTTACCCCTAACTGTGCAATAACACGTTATTGCGTTCACCTGCATCTAGTCATTCAGATTCAATGGATGGAATGCACTTTGAATTTATTCATTGTCGCTACTCGGACAAACCTCGGGCAAGCTTTGGGGTCCCCATTAGTCATGTTAGTAATGTGTTGTTTTAATGACCACTGAACTATGTCGATTTAACTTGTTATCACCATTGTGGCATTTATATCATGTAAAACACACAGCCCTCATGTAGCAGTAATTTGTTTGGACTAATTTTGAGAGTTAAAGACAAAGAAACCGTTTTTACAAAAGTTATGAAACTAGGCAGAAATCAGCAGCATGTACTAACAATAACGTGTATGGAATCTCACAGTCATAGCTTCACAAACATTTCCAGAAAAAAGGGTGAAAAACTATCCTTGTTTTACGTTTGAAACGCCGCGTCCATGGTCTACATAGCGGCCAGAAGTGCTGGGCTCGCAATGCACACACTGGTCGCATTGCCGCGGACAATCACTGACTTTGGGCGGACAGTTCGGAGCGAAGAACCGTGACATGTGCTGATTGCGATCTCGCTATTAAGGCTACAGGAACCGCGGGGGTTTCAAATGACCCGTCCAAAACCTACTCGAAATATTGATATCAATATAATTTTGCACAAAGATAGTTTTCAGCTCTAATATCATGAATATAACGAGGGAAAGAAGTTCTTAAACAGTATTCTCTTTCATAATCCATGTGTTTTTTCCCTAAAAAAATGTATTTGTTTGATTTAGAAAAGAACTACCCTGTCTTTTGATAATTGAAACATGGATTGCAGTTTCCTACACGCTTTCTCCACGCTTCCTACACATCAATTATGAGACTTAACAAAGTCATCACGCTATGTTCAGACCTTTCATCAAACCTTGATAATGATTTATTTCTCTATTTCCCTTGAAGTTTAATTTACATAAACAGGGTAGTCCCATTAAAAACCAAGGGGTCTGCAGCTTTCCAAAGGATCCATTAATGTGCAGTAACCATGGTAACATTGCCGCTAATTATGGGTAGTTCGATGTGGAAGCAGACTGCCCATGAAGTGTAACATGAACGAGGATGTTGTTCTTGTTAGATATGCCGGTACGTTATTAAGAAACCATGGCGAACATACGTTACCATACATACATCAATTAATATGATTATGATTTTAGATGGCGTTCCCTGTGTGAAGGCCAACAAAAAAAAAATACAGTGTTATTTACATGTTCACAGGAGCTGAACATATTGTTTAAGCACTGCAGTACCATCAGGTACTGAAAATGTTAATTTTACATTTCATATAGATATATAGGGCGGTTTGTCTAAAAGTTCACGGTGGCCCGTACAACACATCCTAATAGACCAAATCAGTGTTATACAGAACGCAAGGAAGTTTCTTGTCAACGTAAAAATAATAATTTAAGGCGAAAATTAATTTGTAAGTGTAAGTAACAATTTTCATTTTGTTCTTTAACCCCCCCCCCCCCCTAAAAAAAAGCCCTTGGTGTAACAGCCAAACTAAAGCATATTTTTCATGCCTCATTTAAAATTCGTCATCACTCTAAGTCTACGATTTTACAAATGTGTTCTGAATCGTTATAAGCTATTATTTTGTTCTTACAATGTTTCATTGCAATGAATTAGGTGTTGTGTGTAAAAGTAATACACTGCTTTAATAAATCGGGGACGTCATGTGATTGATTACGTTTATTTCATGATGGTCATCCTTACTAGGACATGCTTGGTTGTTAATTATCCGTCATAATTTTCGAAGACGCGATTATAAATGCAAAGGCTTCAAACAAAACGTTATCAACGAAAAGTGATTGCATGTAGTTACACCTTAACACGTGTTGGTTTCTTTTCGCCATAGAAAAAATAATCCACGCTTAATGAATGATTTATATCATTGTGCTATTTCATAACACCCACTTTGTTGTGTAAAGCGGTAAATGAATAACTATGTATGCATCGAAAATAAAACTGCAGGGAGATTATGGAGAATCGAGAGTGAACATAATGATAGTTTGGTAAGGAAAAAGATATTTTGTAATATTACAATATTTGTGAGCGGGAAGGGATTAGAAAGATAAAGATACTAATTTGAGCTTAAGTTAGCATGATGGCTTGATATCAATCTCCATAAACTGTACGTGACGATGCGTTCTTCGCTGGTCGTATGATGATCATGATGTCTGTGATTCGAAATGGAATACCGCCCCCAGTCGATGGAGGCCTGGCAGCTGACTAATGGAGAACCTCCGTCTCAGCATACGGCATGCTCGCGATATATGAGAAACATCCGTAAGGCATTTACGGGCATAAATCTCTCTCGAGTTCCTCCGTTAGCTCTAACAACAAGTAAAATTCTTGACAGCTTTGCGAACTGACCGAATGTCAAAAGTCAGCAAATTATTGGAGGCTCCGCCACAAACATTTATCGTAAATTAATCGGTCTCCTCGGCAAGCCGGTCGTAAAAAGCGCGCGAATTTGTGGTGTTGAGCACGTCCAATTCGTTTAAGAGGGCGCGATAAATCGTCTGCTAGCATTGATGTCGACATGTAGAACAAACCAGTAGATCAAAGCATGGTCTTTTTGTGGCTTGAGGTACATAAACGAGCAAGCACGCACCGTGCCAGGTAGCTCTGAAGGTCTGCCTCTCCCGCCCCCTCGGCCTGTCAGAGCCAGAATGATTCAGAGTGCCCTTGTGGTTTTTATTCGCGCTCTTGAAGGATGAAAAGAAAAAAAAAACTATCGCTCTCTCAACTGTCAGAGTTTGTAAACTACTAGAAGAAATGGAAATAAAATGTTCGAGACTGACGTGATGGTTGCTTTAACCCTCAAACCCGACTGGCTTTTACGAGTTGTGCGAAGTTGAGACACATTTTATACCCGGTAGTTGAGGTTGTTTTAACCAAGGAGCAGAGGTTTAGACCCAATCGGCACGTTTTCGACCTCGTTTTGTCATTACACCCCGCATTGCCCACCAGAGATTAGCTGGTCGTTAGTGCCGAACGGAAAGAATCGAAAACTTGTAGATTTTTCTTCTTTGGCGCCAGATTTGATGTCTTATTTGGTTTTTATGACAAGTACCACTGTCTATGGCTTGAGACCAGAAGAAACATTCATAAGACGAAGGAATTGGAGGAGCATTCGGGTTAGAGGGGTGGGCCCCTGAATGGGGTGCAACGTGATGACGGAACAGAGAGAAGGGGTGTAGGGTGTGTATGTGTGGAGGGGGAAAGTGGGGGCGGGGGTGGGGATGGTGGTGGTTGAGCACTGTGCCCCTATTAGTTTTGTAATCATGTAGATTATACAATATATAGGCTTCGCAGGATGGTGGGGGGGGGGGGGGCAGCAAAATTATTATTATTTATCAATTTGCCACCCCCTCCCTTCTTCAAACAATGTCAGTCGCACTAAGCATTTGACAATGTTGATCTTTCAGAGGTAGGTAGTATGTTGCTTCATACGTTTTTTGTTAACTTGCTACGTCAACAAATAAAAAAAAGCAAAGTTGTTCTTTTAAAGTCTTTGTTTGGTTATACAAGCTTCTTCTTTGAGCGATTCGGTAAATCAATATTGCTGTTCATGAAAAGTACACAAACATGAATACGGTAAACAACGGCATAAATAGTATATTGACAAGCAATCATAACTGTTAAAATATGTAGCCTTCTTGAAGAGCCGACCGCTTTTAATCTTAAAAAATTGAAACTACCCCATCAATCTTTAAAAAGGGGGGATCATTTCTGGAGACGAATGGCTAAATGTAGCTTATATAGTCAATCAGTCTTTTCCACCAGAATGGTCCAGATGCACGAATACTTTTCTTGACGAGTTTGGCGACTTGCCGGTTAGCAAATGAGTGTTCTCGATACATACGGTTAGATATAAATGAGGGCGTGTCTATAGGGGGAGGGGCAACATGAACATTTGAGTATCTATTTTTCCGATGTCATAAAAACAACCATACACATATGGTAGAATTAGTAGAATGGGTAGAATATTAAAATTGAAGTGAATAAAACGTTCGCATTGGGAACCTTTACGGGTCGAACACGCTTATAATCGGCCGATTTCCTGACTACACGCTCAAGAGGAATAACGCCATCTCGTGATCTGTATACTCGCGAAGTTGTGGTTTCCACAACAAAATGTAATACGCAACGGTACGTACATGTACTGGGGGAGGCGTCATAGAGTTAGGCAAAAAGTTCACTCACCGTTAATGCATTCCGGGCTTCGCGCCAGCTTTTTGTCCAGACTCGACAACGTATCGCACGAAGCTCAGTACAGATCTTAACCGACTACCTCGCAATGAATGGGATGAGAGCAAGGTAGTGACAGCGTGAAATAAACATACGGATAGAAGAAGAAATGTTTATAGAGATAAAGGGAGAAATAAAAACGTAACAAAAGAGAAATAAATATAAACATGTACAGAGAGAGTGAGTGAGAGAGAGAGAGAGAGAGAGAGAAAAAAAAAATATGTACCAATTTCCTTTTTTAATACGTAGTATAAGCGTCTCATTCTGGGTATCTGTATGTCTCTAACGGTTCACACTGATTTTTATCTCTCTTCATCTCTGACTCATTCTTTAAAATATCTTTCCTCTATTGTTTAGCCCCTCTCGCTCTCTCACGTTCTCTCTCTCTCTCTCGCTCTCTCTCCCCCTCTCTCTCTCACACACACACAAACAGGCACACACACAAATTCACTCTCTCTCCTTCCTTTTTCTTCTTCTGAACTGGAATACTTGAATGGGTACATGTATAAATATTTTTGTATGTGTATCTTTAAAAATGAAAAAAAAATCATGCTTTAATCTTATTAATGCGCAGGACTCTGTAAAATAAAAGAAAAAAAAATGTCGTTGATACTATATTATACACTAATTATTCATAACATCATATCCATTCAAAATTGAATTGCAGCTTCACGATTTAGACAGTCTACAGGCTTGTTGGCATGAATGAAGCCACGCAATAAACATCTTTTGTCAACGACAGGGTACAAATGAATGATTTCTAATATAATGATTTCTAATATTATTCAATTGGATAAAACAGAGAGGTTTGAAATGCTACGACTGTGTATGTGACTGGCGGGTTTTCTTAGCTCTATGTGTGTGTCACATTTGTTTCCTAAGTAATACACACATAGCTCATAGAATATTTGCCATTCAAATGATTAACGGTACCACATCTGATTGCGTCACGTCTATCGCGGACAGTGTAACGATAAGGATATGCCTATTCCTCGTCACAGTCACAGTCACAGTCACAGTCATAGTCACAGTCATAGTCACAGTCACAATCACTGTCACAGTCACAGTAACAATCATAGTCATAGTCACAATCATAGTCAATGTCACAGTCATAGTCTCTGTTACCGTCACAGCCACAGTCACAGTCACAGTCAGAGTCACAGTCACCGTCACAGTCATAGTCTCTGTTACCGTCACCGTCACCGTCACAGTCACAGTCATAGTCTCTGTTACCGTCATGGTCACAATCACAATCACAGTCACAGTCACAGTCACAGTTACAGTCACCGTCACAGCCACAGTCACAGTCACAGTCACAGTCACAGTCAGACGTGTCAATCTAAAGCTATTTATATCATGCTATATAATACAGTAAATGAGCCTGATTTATTTCAAAGAAGCCGTAGAATGACACATTTTGTTGACGGCAGAGTATAAAGAAGTATCAAATGACCTCTGCATACGAGGTGCAATATCAATGTTGATCCACCTATCTGAAGTACTTGTTCGTGACTAACAAATTTCATGAGCGTTGTTGACATTGCCGAAGCCATGAAATAGCAAACTAATTTTGTTAAAGGTATAAGAAAATAATCATAATCATGTTCACAACTATGCATGTATTTATGTGGTTTATAGCACACATGAGCAAATTTGACTATGAGGAAGCCACACAATGTATGACAGAGTGTACTTAATAAGCGAGTTCGTAGTTGCAATGTGCGCATGAGCAGATTATTGCTGATACGAATGACCTTGGGTCAGTCGTACAACTCACAGAGTAAAATGATAATTCATTAGATAGTCGACCACGTTTCTTTTCATTATCATGCAGATATGACAACAGTTATTCAGCTTTGAAAGGTAGTAAAATAATATTCCATCATGTGTACCTGGTTGTAGTGTTGTCTGGTTACACTGTAAAATGTTTTTACAGCCATCATCAACACAGCTTAATGAACATATCCCAGTCTGCAATCTAGTAGTATTCATTCAGTGGATTTTCCGACCATGGTGCAACTACGAACTGGTATTTTGATTCATAATCTCGTTCTATTTGAAAAAAAAATCTTTAAGACATGCACATTCCCTGTCACAGTCGCAGTCACAGCAGTAGTAATATCTCCTTATGGAATTTTATCTTCGTGGCAAACAATAAACACGCGTCTAGTTCACGTTTAGGAAGCCGTAGAATGACATAATTTTCTTGACGGGAAAAAAAATATGAAGGAATACTATGTTCAATGACCTTTGTTGTACAAGGTGCAAAATAAATCGTGAGATACGTTTCTTAGTATTTGTTTGTGGTCAACAATCTTCGTGAGCTAAGTTGACATCACCGAAGCCATACAATGAACCACATGTTTTGACGACAGATTGATGTAGAAAGAAATAATTATATTTCATATTCTTGTGCAAGTTACTACGTGGCTTACAACTTACATTAAGTTTCACATTCAGATAAATGGTATTGGCCAATTGGGAAATTAAGTTTGTCGGAGTTACATGAAACACATGAGACAATAAACCATTACATAAATATGCATTATATAAATTACAAAGACATTGCCATGGGAGAACAGAGATATTTTAAATAATGTAAAGCGGTATTTTGTGAAATGATATAGTGGCAATCATAGAAATGTCCACAAATGTAACGGATGCGATTGCGTTAGTGAAATAGCATATTGGAAAATCAAAGGAACTTACACAAATTTAAAGGATAAGGTTGTGTTGGATTCTTTTGGATTATTATTGTTAATACTGTGATTGTGGTAAAGAAGTTGTGAACTGTGACTGGAGATTTCAAGATCCCAGGTTCAATTCCGCTCATGTGTCCTCCAGCAAGATATATTGCCATATTGCCGCTTTCCATCATATGCAAGTTCAATAATCGGCTATAAGTCTACGCAAGACATTATAGAAGCCATACGATACAAAGTCTTGTTGATGACATTGTATATATTGATATTTTTTAAAAGCTTGTAAGCCTTGTTTACAGAGGGAAGCCGTACAACTTTCTTGTGAGTACAAATTAATATTTTCATAACCTTGTACAAGTTTGAAAATGGATTCTATCTACATGGCTAAGAGTATATATGGGCACTGTTGATATTTAATAGACCATGCAAGAAGCGATGTTGTTTTGTTGACGACAGATCATGACGCAAAACAAAAATATTCAACGATCTCTGCGTACAAGATGGAAAATGAATCTGGATCATGTACATAGCTGCGTGGAAAACAATATACATGAGCCATGCTCTTGTTGACGATATTGACATTTTATGATATTGTACCAGTTCACAGCTGAATGGTGTATACGTGGCTAGCGTTGTACATGAGCTTTCCTATTAACAAAGAAGCCGTACAATATGTAGAATGACATTTCTTTGTTGACAGTTGTGCACAAATAATTATGTAATGACGTCTGCGCGTATGCAACTTGCAAAATTAATTTTGCTCAATGTACCTAACCTCGTGTTGAACTGTTTAACAGCGTACACGCGTCTTATAGAAGCCATACAATGAAAGCTGTTGTTGGTGGTATATTGTATAAAATCAATAATTCACGATCTCGTTCACCCTGAAAATTAATCTTGTACTTGTGGCTTGCATCATACCTTGTAGACATCAAGGAAGCCATACAATTAACAACAAAGACCGTGAAAAATATGTCCTGTCGTTGCAATGTAGGTATTAATTTTACAAACATAAGTATGTAACTAACCGTTTCCATAATTCATGTTCATCTTAGGTATGTTAAAGGGACCGACACAAAGACAGCCCTTCTTAACGACAGTCTGAAATATGTCATAATATCGCGAAAAAGGAAAAGTTGACGTTTATCTTCGTGGCTTACCGCTAACAGTCGACATAAGTCCTGTGGACACTAAGGAATCCATCTTATAAAGAATATCTCACGACATGTACTTTATTGTATAAGCTGCCAAAAAAAAAAATCTGGGTCCTGTTGCTTAAAACTAACCATTGATAGTTGCCTTGTTTCCAATGGCAACTTCTATGGAAACCTTGCATTTGATTGGCTGTCGAGCGGTGTTACGGTAGTAGTTACCATTGATGGCAGAGTTACCGTTAATGGTAAGTTTTATGCAACGGGGCCCTGATCTACGTTAACAGCTTACATGAGCCTTGTTGATATGTACTCTATTTGTGCTATGTGTCTATTTTTCACAAGTTTGTCACTTGTTCGTTTACAGAGCACACTGCCCGAAACGTCGAGACTGATACTCTCTCTTTCAGATTTTGAAAAGAATCCTAATTGCAAAACTTACTATAACTTCTCCACATTTTTCTCCTTTCTCCTCCTTTTCTCTTTATAAGTTCTTTGTGGCTAGTTCACAACTCTCAATCACCACCCACCCTCTTCTACCTCCATTTCAACCCACATATTTTTGGTTTTAAACACCGAAAACTAACGCTAAAAATAGTCTTGTGTAAGTGTTATAAAATATAAAAATTCCCCTCTCCTGTTTTTTTCACTTTTTCACTTTCCTTTCCTTTCTTCGCCCCACAAGTGGATCAATTATCCGAAAGAATACAACCACATGGTGTTACCGAAAATTTTACTATTTCCTAAATAGTATTTGTTAGTTTTTCACTTTATCTGACGCACAAAGGGATAAAGAATGAGCGGAAAAACAAGGTACAGTCTGGCAAAAATATTTCATAACTTTGGCAACATAAAGTGGCAACGTAAATTTGAATCAACGTACATACATGTAAACGTGGTTAACGCGCTTGCCGTGTTGAAAGAATTGAATGATATACTATCTGACTATCGCTACAGTACTATGCATTTATATACTTTGCGCATGCATCCCGTTTTTATCAAATTGGTTGTACTCATGCATTCATTAATCTAAGTTTATCTTGGGGTTGGTAATTACATTGCTATTCCATTCTTAACGAGCGTTCAGTCTTGTTGTAATGGACGTTTGTTGACACGCTGTATTTTGTTGAAAAAAAAACACAGAACTATAAGCGACACATTCAAGTGTGATAAGAGCAGATAGCTTATAGTCAAAATGTGGTATAGCATAGGAGGAAGAGAGAGATGGAGAGAGTAAGAGAACTACAGACATGAGAGAGAGAGAGAGAGAGAGAGAGAGAGAGAGAGAGAGAGAGAGAGAGAGAGAGAGAGAGCGAAACAAAAAGTTTGACACGTTCAGAAAGAAGGACAGTGAGGTGGAGGCGCTCTGTTCGGAGGGGGCGGGGATGGGATTGCAAGTGTGAAACCCTACAACACTCCTCGTCACGTGCTAATATCTCACCATGAACATAAACTTGATAACGTGATTGGGAATTCCGAGAAACATGAACGAGAAAACATTGCGGGCTTGGCACGCCGTGACAACCTATACTGGAAGCAAGTGTTAGGACATTAAGAAGCCATAAAGTCATGAGTTCATGACATTATTTAGATACATAAGCAGCGATACCTGCATTATCGACAAGCTTTATAGACAGACCACCTGTCTCAAAAGATCATATAGCCTATTCTGTTCCCTACAAACATGGTCTTTGTACGTATGTATGTATCAATAAATAAAATGTATCTATATTTCCATCCATATACACGTATCCATAACTCGACCTATCTACCCCTCTCTCAATGTTTACTGCGTATAATTATCAATATATTTTCCTATAACTATAGCTATGCGTCTTTCAATGTTGTTTCTTTCTTTATTGTGTGCAAAAAAAAGTTGTATAAATTACAAACGAACGACTTCCATGATTTCAGCAACATATGGGAGGAGACGTCACTATAGAAAGGAGATAGAGAAGCAAGAAATATATTCGCCCTTTATAAACGAAATAAAATTGATAGAGTACGACGAGAAAAGAAAAAAACTCATACTGAAGAGAGGCAGAAGCTTAATATTCTGATTGGAAAATCAACACATGAGGTGTTATCGCCGACTCGTATCACAAGGTCCGTTAACAACACTAACGGGTCAGAAGAAAAGAAACTAATTTACAATCGCACACCTCAAACGGAGATCTAACGATAAAGCTTGCAAGCCGGTTATTTTGATACCACCTCGCAACAATGACAATATCCAATTCTAACCATTTACCATGCTAGGATGCCACCCTGTGTGTTATTTATTCCGTGAAGATACGATCTGATAACGCGCTCACCTCTGTCTATTGTGACACAATCCATTAGAAGAAGCACAATCTGGCTTCAAGATCTCTTAAAATAATTCCCCAAGTGCCGGCGCAATCTTGCAAGAACGACGCAAGTGACATTACGAAGATTTTCGATATAACTTAGGGAGAAAGATGCCCCTCCTTGGTAACCCTTTATGACATGGTTTGGGTACCAGCCAACCGATGGGTACCCCGGATGACATTGCACATCACCATTTCCCGGCAGAGAATCTTACTTACGTTAAATTGCAATATTGTTTAAGCAAGTATATATACTCGACGAATTCACGTGAACTTGAAGCTTGGTAGACTATAGAGGGAGAGGGATGAAAGTTGGTTATGAGCAATTCTAAACATGACATAACTATAACGAAAGCGACCGACAGAATAACGTCACGCTCAGAAGCAGAAGAACAGAATGGATACGTTATCATCCCTATTCATGGTGTTTGTTTATGTACACGTTTATCACTTACGTTTATAACATTACTTCCCATGCGGAATTCTAATGAGCAAAGTGGCGTGATCATGGTGTAATGGGGGGGGGGGGGGGGGGGGGATAAGAGCAAGGGGAAGAGGAAGGGGTGATGGGTCAGGGGGTGGGGATGAGAGAGGGGCGTGGGTGAAACGGTGGTGGTGGTTGATGCCAGGTACATCTTTTCTTCCACTATCATTAATACACGACTTACTTTTGCTACTCTAACGAGTGGGAGACAAACATTCGCGTTGCACGTCTGAACAGGTAACGATTCTCCGTCCGCTCAATACGCTCACTTGCCACTCTTTGCCACGGAGTAGAAGAGTACTATCTCTTATCGGAAATAGTTATTCCTAGATCCTAGAGATGCGCATCTTGTTTGTTGATCGTCGTGATCCCGTCTTTATCGCGTCACGCTGATGGGATACCGATAGCATTGTTGTTCCATAGATCGGAGCTATGAGCAGCGATAGAATCGCTGATGATTATCGGCATATGCCGATCCGGTCTAACCCATTCAACAAACTGACTCGATACAATTCTAACTGATGATAAAGCAGTCTATCTGATTTTGCTTTGCAATGTAGGGGATCTATCTGGTATTTTCCTTCATATCTTAACTATTTACCACTTTGGGCTTAAAAAATCATAACACAGTTTCCATGGTTACACTCATATTGACTAGAAGGCTTATATAGTTGCTACATAGTTGAAAATATAATTTTTATATTCCGTTACGATTTCGTCATACACACACGCGAATACTGTATCAGAGTGAGAGTAAGAGAGAGAGAGAGAGAGAGAGAGAGAGAGAGAGAGAGAGAGAGATGGGTAGGGGTGCGCAGGTGGCTAATTCATGTATTGGTTTTGCAATCAAGAAATGACAGTGCGAATGTAGTATTTAGATATGGACAAACCCTGCTGAGATGTTGACGCGAACTTTTTCGATGAGTTTCATAATGAAGATAACAAAAGTCTGAGGAGTTTCATAGGTGATTCATTCATTCTTTCACATTTTGAACTTAAACAAATTAAACATCATTTGTTCTGAAAAAGACTATTTGTAAACATATTAAATAACATTTGCTGTAAACATTGTTTGTATCATTTGCGACTTTTGTTTTTCCAACCTGATCATTCTGTGCATACGCACGGCTTATCATGCCTGGCGACAATGTTTGTCAAAATCAACGAAATAAACATGTATGTAAAATAATCATGTATTTAGTTATATGCCATGATGATGATGATGATGATGGTGATGATAATGGTGATGATGTTAGGGTGTAGACATTGAACAAATACTTCTACTTTAGAGGGATTTCCTGCCTCATTTCAAATTGAACTTTTGTTTAGGTATTCATCAGATGGTACACATAACGTGCTTTATCATGTATTAACTGTACAATTGGTCAGAGGAACAAATCTTTGAACCAGATGGTGTTTTACAGGATAGTGCATGCTATCCCTGCCCAAAAATATTAACAATACAAACAAGTAGTCGCCTACACCTGGATATTTCTATGACTTAAGATTAAAGGCAACATAAGAACCAATAAAGTCCAGGTCAACTCGACAGTTAGGTTAACATAACAAAAACTGGTGGAATACCATACATATTATAATGTTATACTGTTATATGATACTATTGTATGCTTGAATTTCAATATCTATTGTACAGTGACATATAATGAGGTCAATTTAAAATTGTTAGATGCATTGATATACCGCGATAAATGTGAACTCGACAAACATATAGAAGTGTTAGTATAATTGTACTTAAACATTGGGCAAATAGTCATTACGTATATTGTATTTGATAACGTGGCTAGAATGGTAAAATCTACCTGAACATCACTATCATAATTAATACTGATTTCTCGTTACGTTACCATCAATTATGCAACATTTAAATCATCAATTTCCTCAACTTAGTTACAATATATTGGATAGCCTTTATGATTTTAAAGTGATCAGAAAGTCACAATACAAGACAGCACAATGCAGCAAACATCTATTCCCTTTTTCCACCCATCGCCACCTTTTATTTCGGCTTAAAGAAATGGGGTCATTTTCATATATTGACGTACTTTCTTTTTCTATTTTTGTTTTGTTGTCACATGCTTCCTCGTACAATGTTTGTCGTTTCAGACACAATTTTTGTATACACATTTCTACCAATGAATTATTAGGAATTAATCCCCTAGTGAACTTGCAATCATTGTCATTTGTTTTTATTTTCAACAATCGGCAAAAAATAAGAGTGAGTGTGCATTTACCTCTAAATACGTTATTGATAGAAGGCCTATAGTGTAAGAGTATACTTTTTAGTAAAAATGTACGCGTTGGAGTTCTAATTAGTAATGCTATGTTTCTTAAATCCCATCACCCAAGCTTATTGCTATTAGAGATAGTAATGGGAAACAACAAATTAAAGTGAATATAAAAAGGAACGAACAAAGAAAGAAAACAAAAAAAGGGACACGATATATGCTTATTGTCTTTCTCCAGTTATTTTACTGGCCCGTTTCACAATACCTTCTAGTTTTCTATGATCTTCCTTTCTGCAGGCCCTGAACAAAACAACACAGTTAAAGACCAATGTCATGAGATAACACAAATGTCTTGACTGTTAATAAGTTCAGTCTGAAAGTAAGACTACACGTAAAAAGGTTCCGGTTAACGACGAGACAACATTTGCAAAGATGCCCACACGAGTTTCTCACAGCAGATTGCTTAAACCTTGATTTCTTTGATTATCTTCAATCGTGCTACAATCAAGGATATCATTCCCACACAGTTGTTGACTGTTCTATTTCGATTGGATTTGACTGCGTAACAATAAAGGGACAGACTTAAAGTTACACAGATGTCTCCTTTGTTTCATCATTTTTATGTTTTGAGGAGAGGTATGTAAAGACAATACACAAGACACGAACAGAGAGCAAGAGTGACTTGTCTGCTTGATGTATAAACTACAAGTGTCTTTATTCTAGAATTCTTTCGATTATATATACAGGGTATAATATTTCCATCATTAGTCATCATTGGTACTGGTTGGTACAAGAGATGTTGGGTGAGAGAAGTAAGGGAGTGACCAGTGGCAGGATGCTGTGGTCAAGTGAATACATAGATTGGAATGCGGGAATAAGAGGAGAACTGAGAGTTTGAGATAGAGCGAAGTACAAAGTGAAAGTGTTACATGCAAGGCATGGTGGAACTTAAAGGAGCATAACACAAATATACATGTAATATGGATGTGCAAAATATCTCATAGCAATCATGTAGTTCAATACACTACAATCATGAAATTGCAACAACGTGTTTTGAACTAGAAGTTCTTTGAGTCCGTAACAACCAAAATACTTTCTTCAATGTATTTGTAGAACATACTCAGTATTGGTTAATCAACACGCAATGATACTAGTTTATGTAAAAAGTACATTCCCTTTTGAGCTTTGGAAACAATAGGATTTAAAATTGTTCAGCCCCCGTGAGTTTACTGCCCATTGTTATCAAAATGTATTTAAATGTTTTCACCATTCATCTGAGTTGGGTCATGTTATGTAAATACTGTTTGTACTTTTTGCAACTTTTGTTTTTGCAACCTGATAATAATCATGTAGACTTTCTGCAGTTACGAATTGCTGATCATGTTTGATGGCAACGAGATAAATATTTGTGTAAAACAATCATAAATATTAAATGTTCTTTGAATGTTTTTATGGTGATAGTGTAGTAATAAATACTATTTAGAAAATAGCTAAACTTTCGGTAAAACCATGTGGTTGTATTCTTTCGGATAATTGACCCACTTATGGGATGAAGGGGTGAAGATTTCTTTCAAAATCATCAGTCGCGCCAATACGCTCTATTCTTATTGGCCGGTTTCGGACACTCTCGGGTTATTTCGGATCCTTTCGGATCCTATAAATACTCGGCGCGCTCATTTGTTTCTTCGAGTTATTCTCCGTATGACGGACAGAGCACACTGCCAGAAACGTCGAGACTGATACTCTCTCTCTTTCAGATTTTGAAAGAAATCTATAGTTAGTTGCAAAACTTACGATAACTTCTCCACACTTTTCTCCTTCCTACTTCTTTTCTCTATATAACTACTTTGTGACTAGTTCATAACTCAATCACCACCCACCCTCTTCTTCTACCCCCATTTCATCCCATTAGAAACTTCGGTTTAAAACACCGAAAACTAAAGCTAAAAAAGGTCTTGTGTAAGTGTGATAAAATCACCTCTCCTCTTTTTCACTTTCCTTTTCCTTTTTTTCACCCCATAAGTGGGTCAAGCATCCGAAAGAATACAACCACATGGTGTAACCGAAAGTTTTATTATTTTCTAAAAAAAGTATTTATTAATCATGGATATAGTTATGTGGTGCTACATAACATTGTCAATATCATAATATTGACGATGGAGTGTGACCAAAAAACAAATATCTATAGTGAAAATGGCTGTTTGCTCTCATTTCAAATTGGACTTTGTTTTAGGCATTCACCACACAGTACGAATGCGTGCGTCATCATGTATTAAATGAAAAACAAATCAGAACATTTAACGCAACCATTGACATGGTCATAACAATGATGATAGAGCGTAAACATTGAACAATAACCTTTAGATAAAAGGGATATTCCCGTCTCAATTCAAAGAAATTTGTTTAAATTGTTCTCAGAAAGACAATTTGTAAACATGTTAAATAATATTTGCTCAGATTTTTTTTTGTTTTGGTAGCCTGATAATAATGATGTAGTCTTTTCCGAGAATACGCACTGCTGATCATGTTTGATCGGTACGACGCACGAAATTGTGCATGACTACTAATCATAACTACTACCCCCCACCCCCCCCCTGCTCATTACCTTTTGGAGACTCGGCAGGATTTAAAAAAAAATCAGCCCGACCCCCCCCCCCCCCCCTTACAAAATCCTGGATACGCGCCTGAACGACATCATCCTGTCACCATACTTACCAGCCACAAACGGAGCAGAATAATCACGTATTTTCTCTGTGAAAGGTCTACTTAATCAACAGGATGTATCAATCAGTGGTATAATAGTAATGGTACGATACTTTACCATATTTACCATATATAAGCAAGCGGTGACCTAGTGGAGAGGTCGCTGCCCACCGAGCAGACGATACAGGTTCGAGTCCCCGTCTGGTCATTTTCTTTTCTTATTTTTCCAAAAAATTGACAAACCAATGTTGTCATCATGAATCGCAATAGTAGTAACAAAAAGACCAAATCAGCCGATAATTGGAAGCTTATTTACCTTTTGTATAGTTCCAGACAAAGTATGATTTTCAGATTCCGCTAAGATTTCGACATACACACACCCACACACACGCACACACAAACACACACACACACACACACACACACACACACACACACACACACACACACACACACACACACACACACACACACACACACACACACACACACACACACACACAAATACTGTATCAGAATGGGATGGGGGTTGGGGGTACTAGGTGGTAATCGGTTGGTATTGACGAACAGTATTGACCAATTCGTGTATTGATTTTGCACTCGGAACATGGCAGTAAGGACGTAGTATTTTCAGATATTATGAATAAATTCTGCTGACATGTGGATGCGAAATTGTGTGCGCTATGTTTTCGATGAGTCTGTTGTTATGTGCTGCAGCTTCCACTGTACAGTGCACGTATGAAAACGTTGCTGCGGATTCCATGGCTCTGAAAAGCAAGACAAAATAATAAGAAGAATTACAAGCACGATAGTGGGGAAAGCGTTCCCCATCATGTATTAAATGAAAAACAAATCAGGACATTTAACGCAACCATTGTCATGCTCATAATGATGATGATAGAGCGTAAACATTGAACAATTAACCTTTAGATAAAAGGGATATTCCCGTCTCAATTCAATTATATATTTTTTTGATTGTTTTCTCTGAAAGGCAATTTGTAAACATTTTAAATAATGTTTGCAATGAACAATTTTTTGCACCTTTTGTTTTTGTCGCCTGATAATAATGATGTAGTCTTTTATGCGGATACGCACTGCTGATCATGTCTGATGGCAACGAGATAAATATTTGTGTAAAACAATCATGGATATACTTATGTGGTGCTACGGAATATTGTCAATATCATAATGTTGACGATATTGTGTGACTAAAAAGCAAACATCGATAGTGAAAAGGGCTGTTTGTTCTCATTTCAAATTTGACCTTTTTTTAGGCATTCACCACATAGTAAGAATAGCGTTCTTTATTATGAATTAAAAAAAGAAGAACTACTCTTTGAACCAGAGAGGTTTTTTTACAGGATAGTACACGCTATTATTTTAAGCATCTGCCTAAAACAATACTCTAAAAAAGAACAAGATATATTTCAATGACTTAAATCAAGAAACCATAATCTGCATCAAGGGATGAATTTATTCGTTATCCTGTACCACACATAAATGTAGAAGAATATTTTTTTTAATGAAAGGTCTACTTAATCAACAAGATTGACCAATTAATCTGTTATAATGATATTGCCACGATGCTTTTTTACCGTAAGCCAGTGGTGGTCTGGTGGTAACGTCGCTGCCAGCCAAGCAGAAAATGCAGGTTCGAGTCATCGTCTGGTCCTTTTCTCTGTTTATTTTTCCAACAAATTGACAATTCGATCATATCATTACGAAACGTAATGGTAAAAAACAAAGTTAAAATCAACTGCTGTCTCTCCGCAAATGCATTCACATTCCACTCTTTGACAAAACAATAACTTTACACGAAAACAAATTGATATTTTTTTGTATACATGGCCGATTCTTTTTATGATACGGTATGCTGAAATGTTGACGCGAAACTGCTTGCGCTATATAGGTTTTCGGCTAGGTTATTCCTCTATGTAGTACACGTAGGAATTAACATTGCTGTGGCTTCTAAGTCCCTGAATAGCAAGACAAATAATAGGAAGAATAAAATGACAAATGACTGTTGGGTTACGTAACTGATTGGCGTTCATCCTTTCACATCATTCAGAATTGTTATGAGCTGAAACAGATTGAATAAAGACAAATGTTTCGATTTGTTCTCCAAAATGTTTTTGTAAACAAACCAAATAATATTTGTTGACTTTTTAATAAAGTTGTTCAAACTGCTGCATCACAAGTATTTGCAGTAAACATATGTTTTGCCACTTTTGTTTTTGCAAACATACACTGAGGATTATCAAGCCTAATTGTGTGGATACGCACTGCTGATCATCTTTTAAGGCAACGAGATAAATATTTGCGTAAAACAATCAAGAATACAGTCATGTGCTGCGACATAACATTGCCATTGTCATAATGCTAATAATAGAGTGTGAATAACTAATAAATATCGAAATTTGTAAAGATTTTTCTGTGTTCATTTCAAATTTAACATTTGTTTAGGAATTCACCACGTAGTGCGGATAGCATGCTCATTCATGTAAAATGAAAAACAAGTTAGATGAACAAATTTTTGGATAAGAAATTGTTTTACTCTTCTATTCCTACCACTAGTTGTATTTTCTATTTTCCCTGGTTTTTTTTCTCCAACAGATTGACAAATTAATCTTTTCACCTCGGAGCGTACATGTAAAGAAAAAAGATCAAATCACCTATTGTCTCTCAACAAATTTCAATTCTTTGACTATACAATTACTTAATGAATTACAAACTGCAATTTCAATAATGAACTAAAAATAGCTTGCGTGGTTACGTCGCTGCCCGGTAAGCAGTAGATTGCAGGTTCAAATCCCGTCTGGTTGCAAGATTTTTGTCTGACTTGTTTTTCACTCTTTTGCAGGATGGAGCACGCTATCCTTACTGCTGGGTGTATGCCTAAAATTTCTTTGTAAACTTCAATTTTTTTCATATGTAATTAAGTCTTTTTCATGAAACGATACGGTATCGCTTCTAATGATGTATACCAGATGAAGTGTTTAATAGAAAAAAAGGATGTTTAGTAAACATCATTATAAAAGGCCTGTGACACATCGGGGCCCTGTTGCATGAAACGTACCATTAATGGAAACTCTTTCATCAATGGTAACTACCATGGTAACATCGCTCGACAGCCAATCAAATTCAAGGTTTGCATGGCCTATAGGTTATCACTGGTAGCAAAGTTACCATCAATGGTAATTTTATGCAACAGGGCCCTAATTGTAAAATGAGAACCTGATAGGATCCATTGGTATCCGCGGGGCTCTCAAGAACAGCAATGTTCAATTTTACGAGGCTGCCCTTGGCCCAGTTGCATAAAACTTACTATTTATCGTAACTCTGCCATCAATGGTAACTACCATGTGAACATTGCTGAACAGCCAATCAAATTGAAAGTTTCCATAGAAGTTGCCATTATCAGCAAAGTTACCATAAATGGCAGATTTTATGCAACAGGGCCCAGTCATCAAGCACACTCTAGTGCTCTCTAGAAACGTGAAAATAACTCGGAATTGTTTTGCCATGCATCTTCTCATCTTTTGTAAACATTACCTGAAACAGTCCATGTTAGATAAAAATAAAATTATACTTTAACAATACCGTGGACTACCCCAGAGTTCGTGTATTTAGTAGTAGTACAGTATAGTAGCAGTGGTACTACTATTGGGTTGAACCGGTGTATGCTATGTTGGTTCGCACGAGGTGTACATGTATTATGTACATTGCATTGCAGTGTGACGTAGGCGTATCACACAAATAACATCCCCTGATATGATACTGCTTTCCGTTCTCTAAAGCCCTCCCTTCGCAGCAAAAAGAGAGGGGAGAAAAATCACCAAAAAACACAATTATGCTTTCACTACGACCCGATTTTTTCAATTCCATTCTCTCGCGTATTTATTTAGTCTTCCCAGCTTAACCCAATTTTGTTTTCGTGGTTTCTTTTGTTACTTTTGTGGGCGAGACTTCCTGCGTTTTCCATTCAGAGCGGGGACCGCTGAAAGAAGTCGCCCGGGTCAGCGGTAGGCGAGCCCTCGTCCAGCCCGACGGGTTCCCGGGGTGAAGCACAGAGCGGGTTTATCAGTGCGCGAAGCCGTAATAGCCGTGATTGGTCTAGATACCGCGCGGTTCTCGCCCACATTTCTTTTGATCTCGTATCGAACAAACAGATCCGCAATAATTCCATAGCCACCGTGATGGCTTTGAACGCTAGCATTGTTGGTTTAATAACCCACATGATTGCCTGATAAGAAAAAAAAACCGCTTCTAAATTGATTATTTTCGCCGTTATTCAGCTCGTGTTTGTGTTTGGGGAATCTTAGGAAAACAGTTCTGTGGGAAGTGTTAATTTAAAAAGGCACCGAAACCTGGCAATCATCCCTGGCCCCTCCTCGCCTTAATCTCGGGAATCATAATGTTGTCCTACCTTCCACAATCCTTTTCACTTCAAGAGTTTCTAATCTCTTGTCATCACCTTTGCAACGGGTTTCTATCAATACCTGCAGGTGCGCTCAAAAGGCCGGGATTTGTGGATAATGGCCTGTTGGAATGGTGGGGGTAAATTCACTAAATGGACGCCGATTAGGTGTGTCATTCTCCTTCTACCAATACACAAATCAATGTAGGTGTTCTGGCTTTATTTTAGATTTTTTAACAATTACAGCAACATTTACACATAGAATGTACTTATGAAAAGGGAAACATGGTAGTGAGATAAGGGAAGCGGACGGGGAGGTAGGGGGGTGAAGAGTGAGGTAGAGAGAGGTGGAGAGAGAGAGAGAGAGGGAGAGAAAGAGAGAGAAAGATAGGTGGAGAGAGAAATAGAGGTGGAGAGAGAGAGACAGAGAAAGAGAGAGAGGGAGAGAGAGAGAGAGAAATAGAGATGGAGAGAGATAAAGAGAGAGGGAGAGAGGGGGATGTGAAAAGGGGGAGAAAGAAAGAGAAATAGATAGTGTAGAGGGGATAGATGGAAACGGGGAGAGAGAGAGAGAGAGAGAGAGAGAGAGAGAGAGAGAGAGAGATGGAGGGAGGGGTAAGAGGGGGGGGGGGGGTCGAGAGAGTCGGCGATCATGGAGATTGAGAGCTATAAAGAACGTAAAGAGAGATAATGTGTGAGTGTGTGTCTGTGAAAAGCAGAGTGATATGTTTTTTTCCAGCGTCAAATGCATGATACCAGCAAACATATAGGTCTGCTTGGGTTGTTTGTGTTTCCCTTTAGAACGTGTTAACGGATGGGGGAACGAATCAGCGGACTTAATCTCCCTGCCACAGACCATGCCTGATTATGTTCCCTAGGAGTTCATTCGAGGTGAGGTGAAGACTCCTGTAACATCAGGCACCGTGCGCAAACATCAGGTGACCAAAGCGTGCAAGGAATACTGTAACTCACGACGTATAATGTGGCTTGGATGTAGAAAGAACAGGAGATGAGGAGGATTGTGGGCACGGATTAATTGTGGTAAATTTCAGAAGAAGAATATGAAACAATATAAACAATAAACATGAGTTTAAGATGGAAGCTTGAAAAGTATGAAAATCAAAGAAAAGATAATGCGGCTGGGATGGGGGTGGGGGGGGGGGGTGGGTGGGGGGGGGGGTGAGGATGAGGAGGGGAGGGGGGAGGGGGAATGAGGGATGAGGAGATTGTGAGGTTTCAGAAAGACAGGAGGAGGTGTAGAAAAGGAAATGAGGAACAAATGAGGACAGAAAGAGAAGCGGAATGAAAAAAGTATAGGCCTACACATATTGTAACCTAACCAAATGAAGAGCTTGTCTGCAAAAGGGGTTAGATCCACTTTAGTCCATTCAGAAAAAAACAAACACTTTTTTTATTCTCCCATATATTACAATATTCTTATGCGAAACTAAATTGTAATGATATAACACCCTACTATGTGAACATAAAATTGGGTATAAAAGAAATCTACCTGTCTTCATATTTTTAAAATATTTTTCTCCAAATATTACCTTTTTTGGATCTAGCCCCTTTTGCAAACAAACTGAAATGGACCTAACCCCTTTTAAAAAAGTGATTTTTCTTTGCCATTTTTGTTCACTTTTTAATGGGAATTTTAACTTTTCTTTGGTACCATCCTATAGAGCTACTTCAAATCTATACATCGAGACTAAACAAATGAAATTTGATGAAAAATGGATCTAACCCCTTTTGCAAATGAGCTCCTCAAATACAAACAATATCCTGTATGAAATCACGATCTAAGGCATTTTACTCGTATGGCTTGAAATGGCTAAACTGACTCTAATTGCAACATGATGAGCCTTCTTCATGGGTGTGTTTACACAAAGGGTAACCCCTGCACTGTCGAGATTGAATGGCTCATCGCCGGCCAGCACGTTTACATTCATGACATAAACGTAGATAGCGATGACAGCGCATGCGTGTTAGGATCTATAGTATGAATACATCAGTCTGCTTCTGGTTCAAATCTCTTTTCATAATCATCTCGCTGTGCGGTTGGAAGGGGTGTTTCTATACGCGTTTTAACAAAAATAAACAGGGTTCTAATTATGTTTAAAGATTTCCCGTCCCTTTCACAAACATCTGCACACTTCATGAAAATTTGCACATATTTAGCACATATCTTTGGGATACCAACTGTGAAATGTTAAGGTCAGAGGTACTATAACTCTCGTAGGACAAATGAAAATCTAACAAGTTTTCACTGAGATTTGATTTCAGTTGATTGCCGACCGTTGACACAATTTGAAATTACGACTATTTTCGTGGTACAAAAAGAGAAAGCTCGATCAATTATCGGAGATTATTTCCTCAAAATCGAATATCATACTCTATTCATACTCTCATACAGGGCAATGGCGACTAAAACGTACAAAAGCTTTCTCTGGAAAGTTGTCTTTTATCCTAAGATATCATGGACATAATGAACATGGTTCCACCGGATATTCCATCCCACGTTACTCTGCCTTGGCTCTATGGGGTTAGTGTTGATCTGATAGATTGGAGTTTGAGGTTTAAGTATTCCACATTTACATCAAAACATAATAATGATCTTTACAAGCTGAAAAATAGGTTAAAAGAGAACGGATTAATGTTTTGAACCAGTTAAAATGTAAAATAAAAGGGCAGTAAGTCATGTAAGTTCCGCAATATATAGACATGACATCCAGTGTAGGAATGGAATATGTGAAGAACCTGAATAAAGATATAGCCTGTGAAGTAATTATAAGTTATGTATATCGTAATTCAATGTACTTTTGCTCATTGGTAGTGTAGTGTATCTCTTCAAGGTACAACATAAATGTAGGTTCAGTGTGTATAAACCTGAAACTTAACAGTGGGGTCGAATTACAAATCAACATAAAAAAACATATTACTTTGTAATTTTCGCTTTAGGGTCAGCTTCTTTTTCAAACACAGTGTGAAATTTAGAGTTATGCGAGTAATATTATATACACTTGCCAACATGATCACAACTGATTCATTTATAAACAATGCTCACGCTCTGTTCCTGTCTCCAAGTCAAGGTTTCCTTATATGTACTTGCACGAAAAGCCTCCTGAATATTTGGAGAAGCGTGCCATCAAGTGGTGACAAAAGCTTCGGTATATCAGCTCCAAACAAATGGAATAGCCTCCCACGAAATTAAATTTGAAATGTTGGAGAAGTGTGCTAACAATTGGTGACGAACGTTTTAGCACATCAGGTTCAAACACATGGAATAGTTTCCCACGTAATGTAAGAGAATGTTCATCATTTGAAAATCTCAAGAAAACATTTAAAAACGTGCCTTCTTTCTCAGCAAATGTTTTTTATTCCTTTTTGAATTTATATTGTATCATTTGAAGATTTTAATGATAGTGGCGTATAATAGCGCGCATAAATACCCATATTATTATCATTATTATTATTATTATTATTATTATTATTATTATCATTATTATTATTATTATTATTATTATTATTATTATTATTAATAGTAGTAGTAGTAGTAGTAGTAGTAGTAGTAGTAGTAGTAGTAGTCGTCGTCGTCGTCGTCGTCGTCGTCGTCGTCGTCGTCGTCGTCGTCGTAGTAGTAGTAGTAGTAGTAGTAGTAGTCCACTCTGGGTTTTCACCCTGCTCTGAATCGTGAAGTGAAGTTATTATTATTTAACGTGCAAACTGTGTTTCTCCTATCGACGGGACCTCTACTTAACGTCCTATCCGAAGGACGGATTGTTTTCCTACAAAATAAAGAGCGGAGCGGAGGCTCTTTTGCAAGGAATTGTGTGGGACGGGACTCGTACCCCCGGTCTTGTCATCCATGGCATTGAGAGGCAAACTCTATACCAATTGAGCCGTGATCTTTTCCCAACATCGGTAGGGATCGCGTGCAAAGCAAGATTATTTTGTTTTGTTGACAAGGATGTATAAAAAGAAGTCGTATAAAGACACTCTGAAGCTTATGCACGTTACCATATTTTATTCTATACTAAATTGATATCATACAAGACCTTTTGTGCTAGTGCTCTGATAATCACAAATATCAATGTACGTGTTTTGACTCATCTTTTTAAATAATTTTTCTGTACGGCTTCGCCGTTACTTACTTTGACTGCGGATGAATACCTATATCATGCGGTACTCTGTTTTCCAAAATGATATTGCTATTACTAAAGGTCAGTCGGCGAGCTGGTCTACTATTCCAAATTTTAGGTTCAGAACCAAGTTGAAGTAATCTAGAAACAAAGAAAATAGTACTAACACAGTGCATAGCAAGTTATGATAATAAATCACTGTACTAGTTTCCTCCCCCCCCCCCCCCACTCGCACTACCACCACCCTAACAACCCCACCCCAAATTCCATGTGCATGTATGTTATATTCGTTTTCATTGCATTATTGTATGATTTTATTATGAATTCAACATACATAATATCATGCCCTCAAGCATTCGCATTATATATGTATATATTTATACGTATACATGTATCTATCTCATGTTTATGTAAATGTGTATAGCATGTGAGTACTTAATGCGTACAAGATTGATACCATATACAATTTGATTTTGGTCGAGTTCACTCATTAATGGAGCCTAGTCTCCAAGCTTGTTTTCATTTGAGCTCCACTACCCCCGCCCCCCCCCCCCACACACACCCACACCCATACACATTTTGAAATGTAATCCCATGTTCATGTAATATTCATGTACATGTAATTTCCTTGGTTTAGTTCTTGTATGATCACTAAAGAAAAAAGCAAACTCGAATCTTGGCTAGACATGCTCAGTACGGCCTCATCAAATCAACGTTTATGAAAGTCAACTATTTTTGTCTTTCTTGCTGATGTTTGTCGCTCGTTCAGGGATATGCATTCGTTTTTCGTAATTTTTATCAGTGCTCGTGAATATGTTTTGCTGTTACCAAAACGACCACTATTTTCCTTTCTTTCTCCTTTTGCAATGGTGACAGTGATGATGGTGGTGCATGCTGAAGATATGATTGATTGGGGATGATTATGCAGTGATGATGGTGGTGGTGATGGTGATGGTGATGTTCATAGTAATGATGATGGTG
>OZ022580.1:12151271-12158126 GCA_963669155.1 Arbacia lixula
AAGTTATGGCAAGACGGAGATGAGAAAATCACAAATAGAGGAAGAAGATGATTTTTCCTTGTTTGAGAACTTGAGAGCCAAACAGCCCATGCAAGCAATATCGTTCCGAAAGTGAACTTTAACACGTACTCTTCTGCTTCATACCATCATAGCCATTTTGCAATGATGCAGAAAAACATGAAAACATTTCCTGCCAGTATAAAACATCGACTTTCCACAAAGTTTTAGCGCTGTACATGTGTGTTTTCACGGTTATTGAGGTTATTGCTAACTACATTGAAGTGGCAAAATGCTTAAGTGCGAATTCACACAAAATCATAATTAAAGTTGGGTTGTTATTATTCAGCGCCCATTCGTCCGACCAGCGTGATGATTCAATATGGTATATGTTGGCAAGTTATCATTTACATCTGTTGTCGCTTTTGCGACTTAAAACATAAGTAAACTAAACTATTTTTATTTTTCGTCAAATCGAGTTGTCGGATATTGTTGGTTCCTATCGATTGCCGGTGCAGCCACCGAATTTGCTCGATGAAAAGCAATGTGCACTTAAAGTGTGGCATGGGAAAGGTTACGAAGCCACTGGGGTCAATGCATTGTGTCATCTGGCCCGGTGAATGTACTGTCTTGGCGACGGGTGAGAGGGAGAGGGGAAGAAGATAAGAGCAGAGAATAAGTAAAGCGAAATGGTGCAAGTTTGGAGCGAGAACGTGCTTGGTGTTCACGTATCCTCATCCCCGGCCCTCTCTCCTCCTCATCAAGCAGCCAGCCGGAAGGACAAGAACAGCTTATTTTTGGCGGGGAATCATAACATGTGTCGACGTCACAGCTCCCGGCATGCCTCGCGCGGGGCCCTCCTTCCCGGGGATCGAGTAATCCTCGGCCCGCGTGAAAGCTATCCAAACCTGACATGAACTCGCTCACAAATTTAAGACGAGGCGTGTTTTCCGTTCCTTACAAATCGTGATTTTACGAAGCTAACTGGGTCAGGAAGAGTACTTACTCCATTTATCACTTTTTTCCCCTCCCCGCGATATTCACGTCGGTAAAGGAATGAGAGAGCATGAAGGAGGAAAAAACGGGGCAAATAGGGCAAGAAAGTGCAAAAGTATTTCTGAATATGGGGCGAGGATCCGTCTCCGACACGTTTACAATTTCATGGGATTGACGTGGCGCGGTGTGAGGGGGGAGCTACGCACAGGCCGAGCACAAGTCATACATACACACGCGCGTAGTATCCATAGATACATCATGATACATCACAGACCCTCAGAGTTCACTGTCAATCTCATCCCCGGGCCCCCATAGTGCATTGCCCTTCCAGCTTGCCCGCCTCCCTCTCCAGCCCCGCAAAGTGGCCTCAGTCCCACCCGTATCACAATATCACCTGGTCGTCTCACCCGCGCCCTGCCCGCCACCCCCCGCGCAATATACCCCCCTCCTTTATCGATCGCGCGCCTCTCGTCCGACTGTTGTCAACCTGCCTGGTTTAAACTCGTTTCACAATTTCCAGATTCAACTTGACAACTGTTGAGGGGTCAAATTCATCAACAAGTCGATCTTCTCTAAATGTCCCCTCCCGGTGCTCTATCTTGTCTCCTCCTCCTCCTCCTCCTCGTTGTCCTTCTCCTCCTCCGCTTCGTCAGGTGTCTTCCTTGTCAGAGTGCCTTGCCAGGGATAGGGCGGGTCTTCGGCCGATCTCAAGACAGCTGGGTTTCAGCCAGTTGTTCAACATTTTGTAGAGGAAATGTAATTGACAGGCACGGTGACATAGAGCGACACGTGTAGGGGCGAGGAGGAGGGGGTTGGAGGAAGTGAGGGGGGAGGGGGAAATACTGTATAGATAGTAAAAGTCTAAAAATGGTCTTCCGCTATGGCTCATCGGCGATAGTTTACAATGGCAAGCGAGAAAATCGCAGCATATAGCGGTCTTTCAGTACCAAAACAATGATCCGCATCGCCCGAATGGTCATGATGGTGATATACTGTGATGCATGCTTTCAAAGTTCAGAGAAGATAGGCATCATCATGTAATGTACGTGTAACTGTTACTTAAAAGAGAGACAAAAAAGGAGAGATTACAGAAGGACAGGCAGACAGAGAGAGAGAGAGAGAGAGAGAGAGAGAGAGAGAGAGAGAGAGAGAGAGAGAGAGAGAGAGAGAGAGACTGACAGAGAGAGAGAGCCAGACAGACAGACAGAGAGAGAGATAGAGAGAGAGAAAGAGAGAGAGACAGAGAGAGGCAGAGAGGGAGATTATGTGTGTGTGTGTGAGAGAGAGAGAGAGAGAGAGAGAGAGAGAGACTGACAGAGAGAGAGAGCCAGACAGACAGACAGAGAGAGAGATAGAGAGAGAGAAAGAGAGAGAGACAGAGAGAGGCAGAGAGGGAGATTATGTGTGTGTGTGTGAGAGAGAGAGAGAGAGAGAGAGAGAGAGAGAGAGAGAGAGAGAGAGAGATAGGGGAGAGAGAGACAGATAGACAGACAGACAGACAGACAGATATAGAGAGAGACCGAGAGGGGGTGTGTGTGGGGGGGGGGGGGGGTTGAAGAAACATAACCCATACGGGATATAAAGAGGCGGAGAGAAAGATAGAACAAGATAGAAAGAGGGAGTGAGATACAGAGAAAGAGAGAACCCAATTAATTGAGCTCTGGAATATACGATGTGATTTAGCGCGATCATGAAAAACGATAGCACACATAATGAGAAGTTCCATGTCTGAATAAGACTTTAAACGTCACTAGAATATAATGTTCCCCATTGTACAATAACACATGCAATGAAGCTATTTTTTTCTAATTTAATAATGACATATACTGCAAGTATATTCATTACCTTAGAAATACGATACGACATAATTACTGTATGAACTCTACATTGATATTAATGAGCTTGCATAAAACATGTTATGTTGTCCATATCAAATGCTAAGGCTAAATATGGAAATGAAACCACGTCGGTCACGATAGATGACTTTTATAGGGTTGGTAAATGAATGATTATTATAGGTGAGGGGTGAGTGATTACGTCTACACATTCTAAGGTGATTTTATATAGTGGTAGGTATTCCTTTTATAATACTCGTTTTGTTTTTTCGATGTTGTTTGCATTGTGTTTTACTGTGTATAATTTGTTTGTAAATTTATACCCTGTTATACACTGCGACATGTCATCTGTTTTAATCCCAAGTCTCTTTTGAAGAGATGTCACTCTGGTTAAATAGAACGAGAAATAAAAGGTAACATGGTACCAATCACGAATACGAGGACTTTAAAGGGATAGTCTACTCTGGTATTAAATTGGTTTTAATCAACGCTGAAACATGACAGAAACATAATTATTGGCGTAGATTTGATGAGAATCCGTCAGAGGATAAAGAAGTTACAATTATTTTATGACGTCACGTGCGAGATGATCGTCCACATGTCGGGTCCTATTTTTTATTGTCGTTTTTCATGCATTTCATGCATCATTAGAAACACGTTCTTTCATACATACCTCTATAAAAAGAAAATCATTCATCAAAAACAGAAAAAAGAGCAATTCTTGCAATTATGTAAAGCGCAACATATGAGAGAGCACCTCGCATGTGACGTCATACAATCAACATTTTAAAATATCATAACTTTCCTATCGTCTTGAGGATTTTTGTTAAACCTTCACTGATATGTTTCTTTCATGTTTCTGTTTTATTGAAAAATAACTTCAGGGTTAGCTATCCCTTTAAACTACTGAATCGGAGGCCATTCTTTACTTCATTTCCAACTCAAAAATAGTAACTATATGAAGTGTCATATTTATTATACATACATTGTCTGTGTATTCAATTATATTTTGTCCAAATCTAGACATTGTGTATTTGAACATGAACAGTCAAAAACACGATTTTCATCACCCTTCGTTTTCTGCAGACGACGGCGAGATTAACTGAAGATGACTTATAGCCTCATAGTGGCGCGATCTTCATAAAACGGTCTACTAGCTCAATATTTACCCACTATAAAACCTATCGAGTAATAATATCATAAACTCCTAATCACAGAGAAAAATATTTGGATAGCGCTGCAGGAATGGACCTAAAAAGGGGAGGTACTCTGTGTCGTGAATGTAGATACAACAGCCACGGTACATTCCAGCACCCGAGGTCAGTCTGTGTTTGACGAGTTACACAAGTATTTATCCAAGAAAACAAGTTAATGCTTGAAAACAATGCGGCATTTACGACAAATAAATGTCACGAAGTTGTTATAAATCTGCTCAAGAATTTAGCGCTTTATGACACTTATCGCGATTAAAAGGCTTCTTGTTCTCGGTTGCATGCGCTCACCGCGACTCCATTAAGCTGGGCAACCTAATGGTTTAATATCATTTTATGAAAATTGTTATCGCACAAAGCGCGTTTTATTGCCCCAACACCGTTTCATGACACGATGGTACCACGGCCGTAAGAACTCTAATTACTTTATGGCTACATCATGTTGATCTTCAGGTCCTCTCATTGTCTCGCAAACTACCAAATAAAATCAATCAGGCGGTCATTAAGGAGCTTTAATCGCCGCAGCAATGGACTCTGGACGAACCAGAAGGGGTTTCGAAATCTGTTTCTAATTTAGTGGCGGTTGCTAAATATACTCCATTAGTCGGTTTGTTATAGAAGCATTATTTCCGAGTTACGATGTTTGTTTAAAGGTGCAAACGATGCGTTTAAATCTAGTTTGGAGCATGACATGTAAGAACGTGGCGCTGAACACTGCACTCCCTTATGTGAAGGAAATTCATATCCATGTACAGCATATAACGCAATTGATGGTAATGAACCTAACCACCCCCCCCCCCCCCCCGATATGATGAACGTTACGCCCAACGCTTAACACCCTTTCCGCCAATGTACAATTCTTGCACAAATGATGTATACAATCCCATAGAGCAGCATTTCACCTTGTAGAAAGGGGTTAAACATCTGACCAAAGCTATCTATACTCACCGTTCAGCAACCGCTCACTCCGGTACACTGGGAGCCGCATGCAATTTTCAATACACATGTTGTAATACTCAATTGTATGTGTTGTATCATTCCCCACGTCTACATGAAAGGCGGCTTGAAGGTTTGATTTGAATGCTGCTCTTAAATGCGAGCAATCATGATAGGAATATCAATATAAGTTGGATGCTATTGGAAATGTTACTCTTCAAGATGAATTAACGTTAGATATTGACATCGCATAATTGCATGGGAAAAAGGATTTCCGAAAACACTGAATTTAGCAGAGGTCTACTAGATACTCAGTTATTAACCAACGTGCTACTGGGAGCCATATGTGGATATCAATATTATGAGTTGTATTGAAATTGGTATTACCATTTGGTATTGGCCTTGTAATTTATATTGGGATTGGTACTGGTACTACCCAGGTCATGTGTTCGTGTTGGTATTGATATCATTATTGGTATGGTATTGGTATGGTATTTGGTGTTGGTCTTACAAATGGTATTGGATGTGGCATGTGGTATTGGATTTAGTATTGGTTGTAGAATTGGTGTCGATTTTGATAGTGGGCATTGATATTGGTTTTGTTTTTGGTATGGACTAGTATAACATTTGGTATTGGACTTGGTACTGATATTTGTAGTACCATTGGCTTTCGATAAGCCCATTGTAACCGGTAGTGACATCGATATTGATATTGGCACGACAATTGTCAATGACAATAATGTAGCACCTGTATTTCGTTGTGCCTATGTAATGGGCTATGTGTTGTAGGTGGAATTTTGTTAGTAGAAGTTGTAGCATTATTTTGGGAAGTTTTTAAGAGTGAAAGTAGCGACGTGCAGTTACACATTCTTATCGCTCGTGGGTAATGGTATCGATGCTGTTGTCGATACTAGCTATATCGTTAGCTATTGTTAGCTCTATCGCTAGTGCTTTTATCTTTGCCATCATGTTGTCGCTGGTAATGTCGAAGATTGGCAGTGGTTCTGCCTATTCGCTCCTTGCATCCCAACAGGATGTGTATCTAGGAGACGACCAAGCGTCAAGCGTGGCATTGCCAGATAATATTGGCCGGTAATATTGACCGAGTCCCCCCCCCCCCCTCCCCCCCATTAGACTGCCAGTGAATGGGGAGGGTTCCCGCTTCCTTCCCCTGATTCCTGGCTTTATGGCCTCCTCCATTTAAAGAAGACGATTAGTAGATGGAACATTATGGCTTGATTGTTTCTCAATCTCAAACGGGGGCATAATCTCCTTGTACGAACCGTCGCTTATCCGTCGCCTTATATGCTAGATGTAACACGTGAAATGAGGCTTGCCATAGCGAGGAAATAAAGGCTCGCACATAATGGTTTGCCTCTGGTGTTATAAACGCAAATCGTCGTCCTCCTCCTCCTCCTCCTCCTCCTCCTCCTCCTCCTCCTCCTCCTCCTCCTCCTTCTTCTTCTTCTTCTTCTTCTTCTTCTTCTTCTTCTTCTTCTTCTTCTTCTTCTTCTTCTTCTTCTCTTCTTCTTCTTCTTCTTTCTTCTTCTTCTTCTCTTCTTCTTCTTCTTCTCCTTCTTCTCTTCTTCTTCTTCTTCTTCTTCTTCTTCTTCTTCTTCTTCTTCTTCTTCTTCTCTTCTTCTTCTTCTTCTTCTTCTTCTCCTTCTTCATCGTCTTCTTCTTCTCTTTCTTCTCCTTCCCCTCCTCCTCCTCCTCCTCCCTCCTCCTCCTCCTCCTCCTCTCCTCCTCCTCCTCTTCCTTCACCTCCTCGAGAGCCAAAGCGTTGAATAATAACAATTAACAAAAGGATCGAGAGAGAGAGAGAGAGAGAGAGAGAGAGAGAGTGTGTGTGTGTGTGTGTGTGTGTGTGTGTGTGTGTG
>OZ022580.1:12158326-12225826 GCA_963669155.1 Arbacia lixula
AGAGAAAGGGAGAGAGAGAGAGAAAGAGAGAGAGAGAGAGAGAGAGAGAGAGAGGGGGGGGGGCACTTGTTCGCCCTTCTCCCTTTGCTTGCCTTGTAAACCACATTAGTAGAAAAGATGAACACATAACTTACCCCACCCTGAATTGCCTCGCTTTTATTATTGTAACTTTTATCTCTCGCTTGTCAGAACCTTTTAATACAAACATCAGTATGCTCATAGCTTACTCTCGCATTGACCCATCAGTTTTGAAGAGGTCGAATAACGCAATAAGATGATAATAGTTCTTTGCCCCTTCATGCCGTCCCAATACCCTTCCCGCCTTCTACGCCTTATACACGCGGTATTTCTGATCAATATTCCTCCCAATGTCGAAGAACATCTGAGAGCCACTCGATTCTGTTTTCTCTCACTTTTTTGATCTTTATGCACACCTCGTTCCACACAAATATTTTGTATCGTAAATTATGCGCAACTTTCAAGATGAATTGATTTTATTGTGGCTCCCTGTTTCTTTCCTCTCACAAATTTGTTTCGATCCCTTTTCCCCCTCTCTCCATTTTCTATCTCACCCCCCCCCCCCATACCTCACAAACACTCTTCCTCTCCTCCCTTTCTCTCTCACTTTCCCTACTTCACATACACCCCCCCCCCTTTTTCTCTCTCTTTCTCTCTCACTCCCCCCTACCTCACACAAACTCCCCCCCCCTCTCTCTCTCTCTGTCCCCCCCCCCTCTCTCTCTCTCTCTCTCTCTCTCTCTCTCTCTCTCTCTCTCTCTCTCTCTCCCTCTCTCTCTCTCTTTCTCTCTCACTCCCCCTACTTCACATACACCCTCTCTCTCTCTCTCTCTCTCTCTCTCTCTCTCTCTCTCTCTCTCTCTCTCTCTCTCTCTCACTCTATGTATGCATTCATACATATAATGATATTCTGCCTATATACAATTACTTATATTTACATATACACACTTATTTATCTATCTGGTCTTTTAATTAAATCTTTCTTTTCATCAACTTTCTTTTCTATCCTCCCCACTATCATTCCTTTCCCCCTTTTCCCCTCTCTCCATTTTCTATCTCACTTTCCCCTACCTCACCCCCCCCCCTCTCTCTCTCTCTCTCTCTCTCTCTCTCTCTCTCTCTAACACTCACAGACGCAAGCGATTGCGCACACACACAAACACACATACACACACTCTTGAAGTTGCTCCCTCTCTGTATCTGACCCCTTTTTTTATTTCCTTTGCCACCTGGCGATTATTCATCTTCCCACCTATCCATTGGGTTCACAATCATTTCCTTTTCCCACACACCAAACATCCACAAGGTATCTTTCCCGTAACCATGGCACCAGCATGGTAACAGAACCACCCGTCCGTCTGTTGGGAACAATTTAGCCTGGAAAGAAATCTTGTTAGTTTCGACCGATCAAACCCGGCCATCCCCTGGTACCCACACTATTTTATTTCCCACTAATTAATTTAGATATGATCTGATTATGCAATGATTATATTTACCCCCTCGGTCTGTTTGCTAGGTAAGCATTCAGTGGGATGTCTGTCAGTTCGTCTACTTTCCCGTCTGTCTGTCTGTCTGTCTGTCCATTCGCGTGAGCGTAGTATAATTGATAAATGGTGTATATCATTCAGAAACAAAACATCCTACATCAACCTAATGATGCAATAATCCCCCCCCCCGGTTTTAAACGGTTGTTTCAATAATCAATTATTTTAGACTTTCATTATATAGCCGTTTACCATGAGTTATGTACAACTATGACTAACTCACTTTAACCGTTAAATTGTCAACCTCACTCGTAAACTATTATAACAAAGTAATTATTTAATTGAATAACTTATTTTTAAAACAATTTATGAACGATTTATCACAATGAGCTTTGTATAAGAATCTTAAATAGAGAGTCGGTCTTTCGGAAGCGGCTTATCGGTAGGTGTTTTATCTTGTTTTATTTTATTTCAGAGTGTGAAGTACCTCAATATCCATCCGCCTGTGACGACGGTTGCGCCATGGTGAAGATGAGAGAGAGAAAAAAGTTCCCTTTCACTCATCGCGTGAACTAAGTGTGTACGTATCGCTTCCCGCCACGACTAGTGGACCACGCCCCTCTCGGTATCGCCTCCCCCCCCCCCCCTACCTTCACCCTCACACTCACCCTGAACTTCGCCGGAGAGGAGTGCCGGAGGGGGCGAAAAGTACAACTTGGGAGGGAAAACCGGCAAAAAGAGTAGACTCACATTTGGGGTTTTCATATTTTTAAATATCAACAGAGGCGGAGGACCCGATGTTTCAGCAGAGGTTCCTTGCTAGTCTTAAGAAGGAGTCGATTTTCTGATTAAAAAAAGATTATCTTATAGATTATCAGAAATATATGTAGTGGATTTAATCTGTCGTCTCATTATCCAAAGATCGTCAAAGGATTACGCAACCAGCACTGAGGTTATGCAAATTATCGTTAATTCTATTTCACAGATTACATCGACGGCCTATCTTGAGCTCAGGTTATGCACATTACTCCACGAGCCCTATGCTTGTTAAACGTTGATGTCACACAGTGTAACTAATAAAGATATACTTTGGATATCCTGATCATTGCATATCGATGATCAATTTCTATCCCCCAAATTTTGAGATCATTATGGGTGACGACAGAGTTAATCATATTGCTTAAAATTGTATCACAATTAGCACGTATCGGGTGCCACCATGGTTAGCGCAGAAAAACAATACTTACTTGGGACCTGTTGCATAAAACTTACCCTTAATGGTAACTCTGTCATTAATGATGACTATCATGGTAACAGAACTCGACAGCTAATCAAATCCAAGGTTTCCATATAAGTTGCCATTGGTAGCTACTGCTATTAGTGGTAAGTTTTATGCAACGGGGGCCCTGGGGTGCGATCAATTTGATTTACTTTCATTTGAGCGTTAAATAAATAAACTTTTATAATATTCGTTCACGTGTATTGATCATAACATACAGACACCACATTCATAATCACTTATAACACATTACTGAATAAACTAACGTGTATCTCTCAAAATTACGTTTTTTGTGAGACATGTGAGATGATACCGTTTGTTTGTGAATGTGAATAGGACGATATGCATTGTAGGAGGAGTGGAGTCTGACGATTATGCTTACACTATGGAAGTAGCGGAAAAAATTCCTTACTTAAATGTTGGTTCATTGTGCGAACTTCTCCAACAACAACAACAACTGTCGTATGATACCTGTAAATCGCTGATAATGGTGAATTAAAGTAATGGTGAAAGTGGTGATGACCAGCGCTGCTTGCAAGCATAATCACTCCCTCTTCTTTACATATTTTTCATTTCCACTCTTGTTCAGCTTGTCTGTCAATTAATATGAACGATCCGATGTCTTGTATATAATGATTTATGGATGGAAGATAGCATGAATTTGAGACTTGAAATAGAATGCTGATGACGGATGCGTGAATGACAACGAAGTCAGGTGGCGTACCACAAATGATGTCGATGATGCCTGGATGGAAGGGGGAAGATGACAGCGATGGTGCGATAGGACGGCGATGTCGCACCACAACAAGAAACCACAACAATCACCCTGATTGCATCTGATAGCATCTTCTTGCTGGTGGTTAAACTTAAGACCATCAGAGGGGGAAGCCAACGTGACAAGGAGAATTTCCCACCGAAGGCTCTGTCGCGGAGGTCTCAATCCAGAGACTAGAAGACAGTAGCCGGGATTACCGTCTCTGTCATCCCGCCCAGATTGCGATCTCCCCAGCCAGGGTCTCGGTCGGGTTGGGAGAGGAAGGAGAAGACTGGAGGAAGATGAGACAAATTAGGGTAAACAAGTAAATAAAAGGTTCCCAGACACGAAATCGAGGTTAAAGATATCGCCTCGTGAGTGGATGTTACGGTGAGAGATGGGATACCGGAGCGGGGCGATCTGGAAAAAGCGGGGGTAAAGGGGGTGGGGGAGTTTCGATTCTTTAAGCAGATGGGGTAATTGGACAGTAAAGTTAGGAAAGGGGGTATGAGTGATGCACCCTGGGGCCTGGCCATGCTGGTAGAAAACCCCCCTCTCCAGAACAGTGGCACTAATCAGGGATTCATCAGAGCGCGTGTTACTGGTGGCTTAGGATCAAGTTCATGCAAATAAAAACGTTATGAAATCTAGTCACAACTCTGTTTTAAATTTAGCTTTCGGTGCGTTGGGGAAAAGTTAGGGAAAGTTTTCCTCCACAATAAACCCAGTAATGAATGGATGTATACATATATAAATATTTATATATATGTGCCGCGGACTAGGGATAATCCAACTTGGTATGGGAATCTGTCAATCATTATATTTCTACACAGCAATAGGACATACTACCTTTCCGAGTAGACTTCGTCTTCTGGTTTACATTTTATTGTTCTTTTTATTATGTTTGAGTCACAAAATAACTCCAAAGTTATACAAGATTGATGTCTCCACATACACCTACGGTTTGAGCAGACAGAAACATATCGTTGCAAAATATAAACTTTAATTTGAATATAAACCCTTAAAAGTTCTTGTCCATATGAGTTATATACAAAGAATACAAATCATTTAGTGCACCTCTTACGATGTTTTCAAATATTCAACCGATCGTATAAGTCAATCTATAAACGCTTTTAGCTCTTCTGTTCTAACTTCAGAAGTTGTGGCAAAATTCTAGGGATATCCAGACAAACAACACACCAATTAAATATCATTAAAATTGTTTGCATATCGAACTTAATCAAATTGAAAATTGTTGTTCCACATTTCATCAATCACACTGATTCCACAAATACGCATAATTACAGAATTACATTATACACGATATACATGAGCGAGAGCATAAGCAAGTAGATCACAACATATCTCCAAACACTAGCTTACTTACAGTATTCCCTGGATCGGAAACCATATGGTTATAAACCCTTGTAAACCGTTATTGATGCATGTTTAGTAAAATGATAACACGCAAAATGCATAGGGAAGTCTGTAGTTTGCCTGGAACACAAAGGGTTACAATGATTATTGACCATTTGTTCCTTTGCAATAACCATGCGCATGTTGTGCGCATGTTAGGTGAAGTCTTTGCATGATACATGTGTATTTATTCACAAGTACTGTAATACCCCATAGGGTGTCATTTTATCTGGTTCATCAAGAGTTAAAGATGGCCCGTCCCTTTTTCAAACATCTGCAGACTTCATGAAAGTTTGCACATATTTAGCACGTCTCTCTGGGATACCAACTGTGACAGTTTAAGGTCAGAGGTACTATAACTCCCGTAGAATAAATGAAAATCTAACTAGTTTCCACAGAGATTTGACTATTTTCGTGGTACGAAAAAAGAAAGCTCGATCAATTATCGAAGATTATTTCCTCAAAACCGAATAGTATGCTTTGTCGATTCCGGGGAAGGTTATATAGCCACTCTCCCTCAAATAATAACACAGTCAGGGAACTTTCAGAATAAGGTCTGCAAAAGGGATTGGCTACCTATAATGCATAAGACTATTTTCGTTATGTATGTACATTTTTTTACTCACGTTGTTAAAACAATACCCTACTACTGGTAACCCCAAAGCTTGTCCGAGGTTTGTCCGAGAAGCAACAACTAATAGATTCAGATTGCGTTCCATCCATTGAAACTGAATCACGAAAGAGGTGCATGTAAAAACACGTCAACAGGCAATTAGGGGGAAAGTTGTGAATACATTACAAAAATTGCTTATTCATAGCAATGTTTGGTAAGAACAATAATGAAATGGCCATTATAGTAAATGAAGAGCAGGCATCAATAAAGGAAAAAGACACGAATAATAGTTTTAATAATAATAATTTGATAATGTTATCAGTTTTATATATAGTTGATTTTACTTTTTATTATTTTCTCTCTGATTTCCAATACATCAAAATAAAATCAAATTACACATGACGGGCCGTTGATAATGAGCCCACGTTCAACGGAATGGAATCCAACAGTACATCATATAGAGATATAATGCATCGCAAGAAGGGGTGAAAATCAAACAGAAGGGATTTTATAATAAACCAAAGCTTAATGATATGAAACACCAGAACATTTCGTACGTGTTACGTGATATACAAAATAGAGTGAGAGAGTGAGAAACAGAAAAAGAAAAAGAGAAATAGACAACAAAAAAAGAGTGAGAGAGAGAGAAATAAAGAAAAAGAGATAGAGAGTAATAGAGAAAGAGAGAGAGATAATGAAATTTAAAAAAGAAAGATGTGTATCACTCCACCTGTTTTATGTTGTCTATATTATGTTATATAGGCAACTGATGATCGATCTATCATTGATGTTCTCCCAGTTGGCAACAAACAGGAGATTCACCATTTCAAAGAACAACACGTAACATTTCCCTTGACGTCACAGGAGAGTATTTATCATAACAATACGACTTGACATGTATCTGCATTTGGCATACAAAATACGAAATGAGTGATTAAATCTACATTATCAGCAATGCTAAATATGAAATGAAGGCTATGTTTCATCGAGTGTGCTCGTCTTGATCTCGGTAGAATATAGAGATGAGAAAAGTCGCGGGATTTTGGTGCAGCTACTGGGCGTGCTCTAGCGGGGAGGGCCCCGGGACCTAGCTGGTGAGTGATGGCTGGCTTAGCCCAGCTTCAAAGAAAAGTTTAGATGTCGACCAAGTTTGTATTTTGAAAGGTTAAAACAAGATCGCGGCCAATGTTTAGAGTGAGGGTGGTACCCATCATACTTTGCGTGAGTCAACTTCCTGTAGGAGAATTCCCGCTTGTTTTTCCACTCGTCTGTGCCTAGCCGGGTTGTGCTGGATGACTGTTTGTATGTTTGTCTGTAAGTATGTCTGTACTAGCATGACTAGTGGTTGATGTGTAAGAGTGTGGGCGCGCACGATTATGTTTATGTATGTGTGTGCGTGTGTATGCTTGTTTGTGTGTGCGTGTATGTGTATATGATGGGGGGGGGGGGGGGGGAGGGCAATTAGCCTACATTTCTAGCATGCATCGTTTAGACTTTGCAACACCTTTTCCAAAAGCATATGCTGGTTATTAAAAAATAAAAGAAAAGAGAATGGAACTGAAGCATGGATATCATATCAAATATTGCCACCATCATAAAGACGTTAAGTCGTTTGAAGAAAAAGCTGCAGTTTTCTTTTTATATATAATTCATACTGTGAAGTTTATAGCGCATGTTGACCACAGAGTTTGATGACGGGCAATAATTTGCTCGCCTCGAAGTGAAAACAACTTAGATTTTTATTCACATTACTCCTTAATGTGCATTATTTTACTCATATTAATTTTCACATATTCCATAATCAGTATGTCCGGAACAAGGTGGTCAACCGTTTGATTGTACCACGAACTTTGGTTAATTGATGGGATTGCGCAGCATTTAATGCATTCTTAGTTCTAGCTATATCGACTTGCAAGGACAAAATGACGCAAGTGAAGCAACAAATTTACGTCAAGTCTGACCGAAATGTTAGCAGACGAGCACCACCAAAGTACTGTAATGTCAAGGAGTGATTTCAGCAACATGGGCACGTAAGCCCTTAAGGAAGTATTTCGCTCACTCGCCTTCAAGGCCAGACTGATCCCTCGTCTCAATTAATCACAAACCTTAAATTAAGCATGGGGCTATTAGCAGAGCGCCACGACTGCCATCAACACATCCACCCACTGATGAGTCGAGTCTTTAAGTACAGTGCGCAACCCCTAGTACACGTTGAATCTGATTATGAACTACGCGCGGACGTGATCATTCACTACTCAGCTAAACGTTCGCGGATGGACGCGCTACGCAGTGGTGACATTCCCTCGAACATTGCGCGCGTTATCGCCCATGTTTTAATCGCTTCATCGACGAAACGATGACGGACGCCCTCAGTCCCACCTCGTTAGGATTGGTGTGTTGTTTTCGTAAGTAAGGGGTAATATTGAAGTAATATGAAGAGAAGGAGTAAAACATCTCCACTGCTAACATGTCAACGATCACCATTTAGATGTTTTTCTTCCCACGCCTTTCATGTTCGCTTAACCCTGATAATATGATGGCATTCTTCGATTTCGAGAGACCTTCAACGTCTAAAGGTTTTGTTTGTGTTTGTTTTCGCCCTTTCTGACATGTTCCAATGACCATGGCTGGTGAACTAGACATGCCAACATGTGGTTTAGAATGAGGTAACGCTTGAGAAAGAAACCGAGAGCCTGAGTTTAGGTTTCAACATATTAAGTACAATAAGACTATTTTGGAAAACATCGAGACCAACCCTCCTAGAAGTCATTTTGGAAATGTAAGTTTATTCTTTGTAAAGTTGTAAAAGTTCCTTGTTACCAATGCAATTCGTCATGATGCTGGAAAACTGTTACCGTACATTGCATTTTGTGATATCGTATCTGATGATATATAAATAGAAAATATGGCCTATTGTACAATTACCCTTTTATTCCAAAAGTCCAAAGCATGCCATGTGAAACTCACAGTGTAGAATGATGAATTATCATTATTCGAATTATATTATGGTTATAAGAATAATGGACAACCAAATAAAATAATGAAGAAATTAAGAAATGAACATGATAAATATAATATATACCCCATTCAGACGCTATAATGTTTGAGCAACTTGTCACCTGGTTTGGTAATATTGGGATAGCCTATTTAATGTGGAGTATTTTATATATCCGTTAATGTTAATTAATAGTCTGCCAAAACACACAAAAAGGATACCGATGGGCGCGTATGTTAATGTATTATTTATGTGTTTGTATGTACTTGTATGTGTGTTTGTACGTGTGTGTCTGTGTCTATGTGAGAGAGAGAGAGAGAGTGAGTGTGTGTGTGTGTGGGGGGGGGGGGAGGGGCGCCTTGCCCTTTTGCGTCGTTCGTTCTTCTTGTAACTTCTCTTTTCGCTTTCATTTCTGAAGTTCATTTTTCCAGCCATCCTAACGCCGACAATAACCGCCGATTCACCGCCTAACTTCTGGCTGCTTACACTTTCTCTAGAGTCTCCCCCGCTGTTGACAGGGGATGCTTTACTGAATCAGACTTCAAGATCGACAGACCTTCCAAAACAAAACCCTGACATTTTAAATTTATTGTCACAGTCATTGTCAGAAGCCGCGGTCAGTGCCCCGGTGGTTTTGGTGAAATATAAAAATCGTTGCTTGTAAGTAATTATTTGACTTCCATTTCCAAACTACACCTCGAACAATGTGTGTCTGATTAGCGCGACAGGGTATGGAGAAATACGTCAGAACTGCGAGAAGAAAAGTTGAAACATGTGAGAGTCCGTTTCCACATCGGCGTGATTAGGGTGAGTGGATAGGAAGGTGTGCAGTGGCCGGACGTGACGTGCTGATAGGAGGAATCGAGTTAGATTAAGACCAGAATGCTGAGAAAAACAAGGAGGACAAATAGATCTGGGTGAAGGAGAAAGACAAAGAAAATAAAAGTAGCGATTGAGGAGGGAGACGGGAGGACAGCTCAAGACAGTCGATATGTTAAGTTTGTGGACGGGAAGAAAAATTGAATAAATCGGCCACACAAAAGAATAAAAGGTAATTTCTTGGATTATAGCATCGTTTTAATGTTTTCGACAGGATCACTGTCATACAAGTTCCAACATATGCTGATCATCAAAATAGGAAATGATAAGTCGTTACATTCCTCTGATAACAGAAGAGGGGAAACATTTTTGTTTTTCAGAATGAATGTTCAGATATGATCTGTGAAATCGATGACGTGTTAGAGAGCTATCTGAACAAAATGTTGAAAAAGTGGGGAAAACATGAATTATTCCCGTATTTACGTCTTCCGAGCCCCCGAGCCGCTGCGTCAAGGGGTCTAACCATGTACTTGACGTCCCGGCTGGTAGGGGCGGGTACCGAGCCCAGCTCGCGACAGGACCTTGACTCACACCTTCCCCACTCTGTCACGGCCAGCCGACGATGACTTGTCTGCAGCTCCGACACGGCGGAAAACTCGGCGAGGAAGTTGCGCATATTTGACAAATTTAACGCCAGTCGCGTGTCTTTCCTTATTACAGCGCACCGCCGTCTCCCTTTCCCTCCCCGGCCCGGCCCGGCCCGGTGAGGCCCGGTCCGGCAGGCCAGGTCTGGATCGACAAAGGTGTGACGAGATACAAACTTTGTTGCGCGTGGTGACTGCTCTTCCTGTTGTTGATGGAGGCAGCCTGGTTGGTTTGGGAGGAGTACTCACCAGAGCAGCTGGTCTTGATGTAGGAGCCATGACGCCCTTGCATTGGTTCAGGTGCTCTGTCACACGTCATCATTGCGTCACGGGTGGAGTCGGCGGAGCAAGGCAGACCAGAGCGACTTTGACAAGGGAGAATGGGAGAACAATTGGGCTTTTGTGCTAAGGAGAGAGAGAATAATATGATAATATGAAACGCATCCCGTTCAATGAGACAAGTTGTAATGCACTTGATAAACAAAACAAACGACGATGAGAAAGAGATAGAGAGGGAGAGAGAGAGAGAGAGAGAGAGAGAGAGAGAGAGAGATTTCCGTAGAAAGTCCATGAGCATTTACCAATCGCTACATATCAGTGAACCCATCAGGCTAACACCATTTATTGAATACTGTACATTTGATATAGTTTTGGTTGAAGAGGAGCGGACATTAAACGAATCGAATTATGATATGAATTCATGTTGCCATCACATATTATTCTCCACACCTCATTTTTAGATTTTCTCTTCGGTTTCCAATTTGCCAAGAAAGTAAATAACATAAGGGAAATAAGAGAGGTGTGGTGTACTACATGTATATGCGTTTTGTATTCATTATTGGCTTTATTTCAATATTCAACAAGGAATAAACACGAGTCTATTTAAAAATAAACTGGCCGAATAGTCGAGATTGACGCTCACTTTCAAATTCACTCGTATGCTTACTATCCCTCATCATCACTAAGTTGTTTACTTTGCAGAAATAACAATATTATCGATTTTGTGATAGGGATTAAACAAGAAAACAATTCTTGATTCTGTCGGGTATGTTTTTTTTTAGGTAGTCGTTTATTAGTTCATCTCGTAAACAGAGCAGTAGCGCTAATTACCCATCTGCCCCGATCATGTTTAAAGGTGTTCTCGTCAGGCATGTCAGTGCTGAGGCCTCCGTTCGCCCGCGGGCAAGGCACCCAGACAGACAGGGGTCCTTCCCGATCACCAAAGCTTCCTTCCTCCTCCTCCCCCATTACCCTTGAAACTCAGAAACATGATCAGCTTTCTGCCGTAATTTGCCAAACTTGTTTAATTGCCTAATTTCCCACTCCAAACAGAGTTGAGTTCAATGGGGGTCGCGCCACTCCACCAAACGCCCCTGGGGGACGCGGGGGCCCCCGACGCCCCTCCCCCCTGACCTCGCGTCCCGGAGATGATGCACGTAGGCATGGCGTGGAGACAGTCGCAAAATGCAAAACATGGCCGAAAACTTAACGCGGTACTTGGAAACTAAATCCATATAGGTGCGTCTAACTTACATAATGAAAAGGACTCACCGTTTACGTTCATGATGTAAAAGAAGGGGAACACATTCGTTAGGAGGGGAGAAGTTTTGAAGGAAGTTATCTCGACTGCTTAATCCCATGACCACACGCCCAGGTGTGATCCTCTGACACACCGTCCATCCCGGCCGAGCCGCTATCAACATCGTGATCTTCAGATCTTTAAAGTGAACTCCGGCGACCACCCCACTTTGTCATATTGGCGACAACATGAGCTTTTAATTAATTTACATGAAAATGTTGAGTCATGACATTAAGTCCCTTCTGAAAGCCAATGTGTAAATGCAAGGATAATTACAGCGTTGCAAAATCCAACAGTATTTTGTGTAGTGTGACTTCATTATTTTTTTCATTCAAGTATTTTTGAATGATGAGAAAATAAAAACAGAGTAAGGGCTACGGTGTTAGACAAGTAGTGATGAAGTAAAAAGGGGGCCTTACAAATGGAAGAAAACGTAGGACAAAAAGAAGCGGAATTGCATTAAGAGGAAGAAAAAGAGCAAAAGGAGAGAAGGAAAAAGAAGAATATGAACAACAACAAGAACAAGATACAAGCGAAAAATATTTTGAGGAAAAAAGAATAAGCTGAAGAAAACGAAGAAGTGATAAATAGGAAAAAAGATAAGAGGGTGAAAATAGAAGAAATAGAGAACGAAGAAGAAGACTGGAAAGAGGAGAAAGAGACAAAAGGAAATTGAATATAAATGAGTAGGATGAAGAAGAAGATGACATAAATCATGCAAAAAGGAAAATAGGAAGGAGTACAAGACAAGGAAAAGGAATAAGTGAGAAGACCATGAATATGGTAGAGGGTGGAGAAGCGAGGAAGAACATACGAAACCGAAGCAGAATGAGTAAAGGAAAATGAGAAGAAAGAAGACGAATTGAGGAAGAACTGGAAAAGAAGACGACCTTCAAACAAGAAGAAGCAGAAGAAGAAAGAGGAGAAGAAGAAGAAGTAAAAAAAGAAAAATAAGAAGAAGAGGAAGAAGAAGAAGAAAAAAGAAGAAGAAGAGGAAGAAGAAGAAGAAGAAGAAGGAGAAGAAGGAGAAGAAGAAGAAGAAGAAGAAGAAGAAGAAGAAGAAGAAGAAGACGAAGAAGACGAAGAAGAAGAAGAAGAAGAAGAAGAAGAAGAAGAAGAAGAAGAAGAAGAAGAAGAAGAAGAAGAAGGAGGAGGAGGAGGAGGAGGAGGAGGAGGAGGAGGACGAGGAGGAAGAAGAAGGAGGAGGAGGAGAAGAAGAAGAAGAAGAAGAAGAAGAAGAAGAAGAAGAAGAAGAAGAAGAAGAAGAAGAAGAAGAAGAAGAAGTAGAAGAAGAAGAAGAAGAAGTAGTGAAGAAGAAGAAAAGTAAAACAGGACGTTAAGGTTCCGAGGCTACTGCAGACGATCACGTGATAATCCTATGACCAGCAATGATATGGAAATAAGCTGATGTCAGAATAAGGCGCATTGCATCGGGTGGGCAAGGCCGAGTCGGGGTAAAATAGTCAGATCGATTACATATTTCTTGTCATCTGGAAACGACTTAATTATCGGCAAATTGGAGTAGTGAGGCCGGGTTATCGTGAAAGATGAAGATATGGCTTGGCCCTCGACTAATTTTAGAGGGAGTGAGATGTCTGTGCCGCAATTATTGGTAGTGTCTCGCCTGTCTGTGGCTTATCGCAGCCAAGTCCCTCTTGTTTTTTTTTTTAGACTAAAACACGAAACAAGACAAAGGTATAGCAACTGTCACAAATATTGCTAATTTTCTTCATATCTAAATCCAGAATAATAATTGAGTCCCCACAATATGAATTAAGACATTAAATTTTTTGAGTCACTAACATTATTATCGATGAAAGACGAGGAAACAGAGATTGCTGAAAAGAGAAATGCATAACTTTTTTTTTCTATAAAAATATTACTCGAATGCGTTGAATATGAGGAGGTAAAGATAAAATCAGCCTGTAGGACGAAATGGAATACCGCAGGTAATGCATGTAAAGAATGTACACGACGGGGGTTACTTAGAAGAGGAGAAGGTGGGGAAAGAAAATTACAAAGAGGGGAAGATTGAATCATTCTGTATAAAAGAGAAGACAGATTGGGATACTGGAGAGGTGAAACGTGGAGAGAGGGGGATGACTGAAAAGAGAAGAAGGTGTAGGAAGAAGATAACAAAGAGAAAAGGAAGACGTAGAAGAAGAAGAAGAAGAAGAAGAAGAAGAAGAAGAAGAAGAAGAAGAAGAAGAAGAAGAAGAAGAAGAAGGAAGAGGAGGAGGAGACGAAAGAGGAGACAAAACGTATGCATTTCTCTTTTCGGCAGTCCCCTTTTCCGCGTCTCTCATCAAAATGATAATGACTCATTAAATTTCATGTCTTAAGCCATTTTAGGGGGATATGTGATACTGGCATGATGCAACAAACAGGGAGACGAGGTACTTCAAAGGGGGATGACTGAGAAGAGAGGGTGAGAAAAGAGGATAACAAAGAGGAGGAGAAGGGGGATTCAGCCTGTATAGAAGTGTCATAAAAAGGCCAGAGATTGCAGGGGAACTAAACTTCGAAAGGTGTGAATCGTATGCTAAACCCACCCGTAGAATAATGTTTAACGTATCCATGCATATGTCATGGAAATTAAGTAGAAGGGTCATTAAACAACTTCACTGAACGATGTATCTCACTTCCATTCATCAAGGCAGCACACTTTTAGCTGATATGTGTCGATAAGAAATATCGTTGTGACTATCCTGCCTGCTCCTGTGCATCTACTGAGAAGCCTTTTTTCCTAAAAATAAAACTGATCACGCCCAGTATTTGTGTCACTCAGGCTTCTTTTCTTAACATCCTCGGAAATATGTTACACGTTCATTCTAATCCGCTGTAAATAGGTTAGGGGATAAAGGAGGATTAGGCAAGAGGTGACAAGAACTTCTTCCATCGGCCGTGACCCAGATAAAAGTGTGTCAAAATACATGTTGAAATCAGAAACAATGATCCCTAAGTTGCTGAGTTTTGGTCTCAGAACGCAACTCGATAATCTAGGACGACACAACAAGAAGCTATGTTACATCTTTATCTGCACGCTATGCTTGTGACGTATATGATGTTGGAACTGAGATAATCTTCCCGCGAAGTCATAATAATCGGCAATTGTCCTAATATCATGGACCCAACCCAAGATTTGAGATTTGAGCAACTGCAGCTCGGAAGTTTAAGTTAATTGGGAAAGATATAATAAAGGAGAAGAGGGAATGATGAGGCAAGGCAGATGTGGAGAAAAACGGAGACAGAAAGGAATAGAGAATGAAAAGAGGAGAGAGAGGGGGGGGGGGGGGGGAGAGAGAGAGAGAGGGGGGGGGGAGAGAAAAAGAGAGAGAGAGAGAGAGAATTTTTAAAAAGCCTTTACTTTTGTTAATATATTTGATTTTATTGAGGGGGTTATCCATGTTCTCGGAGAGTTGGATTTAAACGTTTATTTTAGATCCAGTTAACCTATGAAGAAACATAATTAAAGGGCGTGACGGTAGAGTCTTAAATCATGAGGTTTTTTTTTTGTTTAGTTATACGATGTGTGTTAGCCAGACAGAGGAAAATCCCCCGGCGTTAGCTTAAACAAATTAATAATGTCGTTTGTATATTTCTATACTTATTTCCACATGAAGAATGGGTGGCCGTTTCAGGGAAAAAAAAAACGAATTTCAAACGGATCGACAGCTCATTCGGTTTCAGTGTACGACTTCATACAAAAACAATACTTGATTCATAATAAATGATGTGAAATAACACAAAGATGTACCCACAAATTGATTGGGTTATGTAAAGTAGAACGACTACCGTGCCCATGGTATCACTACAGATAATAGGTGTTAAAAACATCCTGTTGACAATTTTGAAAAATGATTTTAAAAAATAAGTTTCAATTCAAATCAAGCTGAAATTGACATATCATAAAGTCAAGGGATGTCAAATATTTTAGAGACAGATTTTGTGACATTTCATAGATTACTTTTCTTGTAATGATCCTGCGAATATTTTAAGAAATTTTCTCTTTCGGACAAATTTGAACCTCAAAATTTGTGTGTATGAGACAATAAATTCAGAACTTAACAATGACCATTGTGTACCACACCGGTGAATCTACTAGCAACTACCATCACAGTGTCATTAATAATTCATGATGGTTTTGGCAGAAAAGAAGTTGCGGATTGGCAAGTGTGATGCACAATAACTAGTGTTGGGTTTTGTATTAATTATCTGATACACACATATTTTCAGATCCACAATTGTTTTTTCCACAAGTGAAAAATCTCATTGAAAATTCCAAGGATTATTACAAACAAAGTAATTGATGGTGTGTAAAAAAATTATCTCTAAAGAAATTGACGTACATCCCATGACTTTATGATGTGTCAATTTCAGCTTGGTGTGAGTTCAAACTGATTTATCTAGTATAAACTGTGATCTCTGATTCAACGAGGTTTACTGATAACCTTTTGTGTGGGAGAAAACTGCTGCTCTATGTAATTTGTGTTTATATTCCACATACTAAGAATGTTGCATATGTGATTGGTCAAGAGTTAATCACGTCATAAAGCGTAGTTTTTGCCCATCTGATCCCCTGAGAAGAAAAGTTCGTTACACTCTAAGTGATAGTACTTTTTGGTTGAATAAAAGTGCGTTACACTCGGACTATCAATTGACTAACAGTAGCTCGGCGCAGCGTAGACGGCCGGCGCCACGGTAAGTAAAAATGTGAAAGTTTTGCCTTGTTCGTGTTTCAGAATTTTCAGCGGTTTTAAAACGTTACTAACTAATCTTCGTGTGGAGTGTGAACTAAGAATGGTTAACTTTCCTTCAATAGTAGACATATCGTAATGGCAGATCATGGAATTATATTTGCATCAGCAGAACAAGAACATGATTCAGGTAGGTGACCTTAAACCTGTACGATACCGTACCTACCGACGATAGGTATGGACTAGACTAGACCTTACGTTAGGTCTGCAATGTTCATGTTTTTGTACTTAGTCTAACCAGCTATTATATGTTGTTCGTAGCCCCCCCCCCCCCTCCTCTGATTACCAGAATATAGTCTAACATTAGATTAGGTTAGTTTTAACATATGTTAGATTTAAGGATAGGCCTAACGTTAGATTCTCAGTAGCCGCACCGACCCGAACGCGAAGCCTTCCCCGTGGAAGCGGCTAGGGGATAGCCTAGGTAGAGAAGTAAAAATTACCTTTGTACGTCAAATTCTCATTTTTGGTATAGATTCAGATGTGTAATATAAAGCAAATAATCAACTTTTGTTTTCAGGCAATGAGACGAACTATCACTTCCTCGGCGATCTGAATGTATACGCTATCTTTCCTCAGCTGCGCTTCGGAAAGATAGCTTCATCCAGATCGCCTCAGAAGTGATAGTTCGTCCCATCACCTTCACCAACGTTGATTATTTGCTAAATACCACGCATGGCAAACGCACTTGCCGTTCACTAAAGGTTGACAATCCCTAGGTGTTACAAGTATATAATATCTTACTCCCCATGCCGTGGTAAGGCCCAGATGTTAATATTGCCCTGACAACCATGCGTGGACCTCAGAGTTGCGACTTTGATGGAGGTCGCAACTTTCGGTCTCTCTTACTATAGTCTTGATGGTACACTGACATTTTGAGTGAAACTGACAAACATATTTTCTAGTTTGCATGTGATTTTGATAGGTCAAATCCCATTTTACTCAAAAATCTGGCATTGGAAGTTATTCAGTTTGATGGAAGAGTCCTAAAAGACAATAGCTGGGCTCAACATGTTTCACGGGATGCAAGCTGATGGGCGATTCCGATTGGTTTCACGCTTTCACGCGTCAAAGTGACAAATTGTTACTGTACCAGATTCGTATTGTCACTATCAGATTTAAAAGAACAAAATCTGATTCATGTGCCAAAACGATAACCCAATTTCCCACTCTGGTCAATGAACAATAGTATATTTTTGTTCGGTTTTGTGAGTTGCAAGCGCAGGTCATTGAATTGTACTTTTCTCTTGAAAATGCTATCCCAGAAGGGTTGAACAATGCAGGGTGTCGGGAAGAAGAATTTGAAGAATCCGAGGAGAGGGTAATGAGAGCAAGATGCCAACACGATGTCTAATTTCCAGTATGTCTTGTCTCAGCGAAACAAGCCCGCTGCAGCAAGCCGTCAGAAGTGCCGTCTTCAATATCCTGTCCTAATACTAGCCTCGCATCCAGGTGGCCGATGTAATTTTTAATTCACACTACACCCTTCGAGTTGCGTATCGTAGGTTCTAGGCTGTGGCGGGTATGGCCACACCTGAGTCAGGATGGAACTACGACTAGCTATAACGATTCCTCAGAGAAGAGGGCTTAGTCTTTATTTTCATTTATAGTTATTAAAAGACTCGACTGTGCACATGTACTCATCACCCTATAACATAGGCTTATCTCGCTTAGTCCGGATTTTAAACAGGTCTAAATATTATTAAATAGACATTTTTAATCTTCCTCCGTAATGGATCCGCTTGTTGATATTTGTCTAGGAGTAATTTCATCGCTTAGTTTTAGCGAAAATTGATCCCTAAATAATGTTCAATTTCCGGTTGAATGATGGATTTGAATGATTGTTTGTGATAAAAGTCATAGCTTAGTGAAATTGAGCCAGGAGTGGATGCGACTAAATCGATATACGCCATGGTTGCAAGTCTGCACGAACACCACACAACACACCAGTTTACCTGTGTTAATATGTGCCTTTGGAGGTTGATATGTGTTTTAGAGGTTGGATTTTAATTGTTTAGCAGCCTGGACGGCATGCTACCCGTACGGAGCCTACCTTAAACTTAAAGTATAAGGTGCTCACTATGTCTAGGTTCTGTACTAGTTGGTGCTTGACTATGGTTATTTCCCTCACACTATATCGTCGTGCTTATTAATGAGCTTACACATTGTATTTTACAAACCACGGTAGAGAATAACCAGACGCATGACGAAAAGATCGTTGGTTGAGAAGAAAACTTAATTATCGCTTTTCACTAGCTGTGCAAGCTTGCCTCGCGGACCGGTAAAACAACGCGACTGAAGACACAAGGAAATCGCTATTTTTGTCTATTTAGAAAAAAATGTATATTTTAAGAACATGCAAAAATATAGAAGGAAGGTGCACATATTGCACTGTTTCTCGGATTTGTCTGCTTCTATTATGTATATTGAGAGCAACCTATATTTGGACTGGGCTCCTAACCCTTTGATGCAATGTAGCCATGACTTAACATGAGGGAAACGTTTGAGTTGTACGGTTAGGGCGATACCAAGGTAATTTTTGATAAAAAAAACTATGGTTAATAAACATTTTCGGTGTCAATTGCAAAGTTATACATGTCTCAAAACATCCTTTTGATGGTAGTATTGTCATGTCTCATTAATGTTAATCTAATGTAAATCATTATTTGGAATAGTGGACTGACCTACATTCACTTATAGTCAGGAACACTATAGTGAGTTAAGTCGTTGGTCTCGTTCGACTTCCGATCAGTGGGATCGTTTATACCTTAGCCCTGCCTGAATCACATCAAGCACCGTCTGTATACGATGGTTTGGCTGTGTCTGAAAGGACCAGGTAGCAGAGGTAGGTGAGGACTGTGGGTCGACGGGCTCGTTGTTTGGAAGTTGTAAATTGGTCTCAGGTTCCGCCAAGAGTTGTGTTGAGGAAGTCTAAAAGGGATATTTCATTTGTGAGTGTCTCGGAAGATACATCAGACCTGATCTTTATTCTGAGTGTGAGTCTCAAGATGGCAATGCATATGGCAGTCTGGTTCAAATATGTATTTCCCTTCCTTGGGAGGGGTTCTTTGGGTTAGGAGATTAAGTGTGAAGGTTTGAAGAAACATATTTCGCCATAAATCATGTCTATTATTGATATGTTTCTATGACGTTTTACTTGTACACATCCTTTTCTAGCCCTTTTGACTTTTGCATTTGTTTTTATCTTTTGTTTCACCCGAGACGATACAATGTAAAAACATAAACATTTGACCCTGTTTGAGAGTGCATTGGAGGGTGGTGATCTATCCCATCCTCTCTCTCTCTCTCTCTCTCTGTCTCTCTCTGTCTCTCATGTCTTTGTCACTGTCCCTCTGCCTCTCCCTCTCATTCTCCCCTCCCCCCCCCTCCCTCTCTGTATCTGTCTCTCTTTCTCTGTCTGCCTGCCTGTCTGTATCTCTCTCTCTCTCTCTCTCTCTCTCTCTCTCTCTCTCTCTATATATATATATATATTTATATACATCCCTCTCTTTGTATCTTTCTATCTTTGTCTCTATATCTTAACCTCTCTCTCTGCCTCTGTCTCTCTTTCTCTGTCTGTCTGTCGCTCTCTGGCTCTCTCTCTCTCTCTCTTTTCTCTCCCTCTCTCTCTCTATCTATCTCTAGCCCTTACCCCTGTCATAAGTACCATTAATTAATCATTAAAACAATTAGGAAGATGTGAATGTTGGAATATTCAAATACATACATACTCGTATTGCCTCCGCGTCTTTAACCTTGATATCAATCATCGGTTAATATCCACTCAATATTCAACTTACATGGTCAAGGATGGTGATTTCTGTGACCGATGTGGACGTGCCACATCTGTCTAATATTGACTAAAGCAAACGTGTACCTACTCAGATGGGCCCTGTATATGAATCACTGACAGTCAAATAAAAGAAAGAAAGAAACATTTGTTGTGCGGGGTCTGGTAGCTAGTTACGTGACCCAGATTGTTGCTAGGCCTGACCCATTTTTGAGTCATATTTCCCCATAGTCCGCTATAGCGCGCTTGTCCAGTCCTGGTAATGACCGCGGTGACCGTGCTCGCTGTCACGTGATGGCTGGACATGTCACGTGACCTCCGTAGGGTTTCGACTTGCGATTATTTTTCTTCTCGCATGGTCTGCTTATCCAGACACCCTTCTCGCCGACTTAGTTCAAACTTAGAACGCTGTCAGCTCGTGCACCACAGACGTTTCCTTCATATTTTTGTTTTTACTGTGAGTGATTCAATGGAAACAAAAAATCTTGCAAACAAATATAAAAGTATGCACTATATACATACAGAACTTTAATACACAGAAATACGTGCATGCGCATTTATTCATACATGCAACTTCATATCGGAAGCCGTCATGCGATCGTTCTGATCAGATTGTTATCTAAGTATGGCGGAGTGTACCCTTAAATGGACAGAAGACCAACACCTCGCCTACTTGTGACGCCATTCAATCGCATATTCTCCAGAAAATAAACGCTACTTATCAACCACGACGAGGCTTGACACATGCACGCCATGACCCCTCCCCATCCTCAGACGTCCAAACCAGCACTTCACCCAAACAAGCTAGCAGCTAGTTCTGCCTCGGTTCGTTTATTATCACGATCATAACGATATCGATCGATGGACGGTCCAGCTGGCCTGACTGAGTGTTTAAGGCGCTATCGGTTACCCATTGGTCAAGCCGGGCAGTGGCGGGCGGGGCGGGTCAAGTGGCCACAGCCTGGGCTAATACAGCGGCCGGGAATAATTCCACTACTTCAGCAGGAGATGTTGACACAGTTACAGCAGCAATATGGGGGGAAAGGGAGAACTCAATTTGAGCAAAACTAAAATTACATATAAATGTAAATTGTCGGTATTCTTTCCCTAAAATGACTGACCCACTGAAGAAACTCAAATACTACGAAGAATTCCGCTCATCCATACTTGAGAATCTAATGAGAGCGCTTAATGGCAAGGTGCAAGATTTGTCTTCTTGAGAGTATGATAATGTATCAAGTTGCCAGTTGCCAATCACTGTTCCTCACCCATGTGTATGTCTTTAATTGAGTTGTATATTCTCCTGTCACACCTTGGGTTGTGGACTAGCCGGAGTACATGTAGTCTCTACAGGGATCCGGGTCGTCTTGCACTAAAACTTACGATTAATCATACGCCCCAAGTTGCGTTTAATCATAGCTTTATTTTAGTGCAAGCCGGCCCAGGTCTGCTGGTCCCGTTCACCTCAATGACTTACATTAAATCATGACTTGAGTTTTCTTTGGAATTATTGTAATCATCTTAGAATCAAACTTAAACACAAGCTTTGCGAGTTATCCCTTTCTTCGAGTATCTTGTACATGTTTATACATTATGATATCATTAAAGCATTCTTTTTCATTTATTGTATGTTGGTAATGTTTCCGACTTGTCTTATGAATTGTATTTAATTGTGCCGGAATACAATACTGCCCTACTCTGACAAAAGGAAGCAACTAACAAAAGATACTTTTCTTGGCCACTGATAATCGTTTGTCTCGCAATGTAAGGTAAATGGAATCAAAAAGATCACGACGTTTCTTGTAAATGAGCAAAATGTGTCTGTCACTTGCATTGGCATCAATGCAATACCACACCATGTTAGATTGAATATTTCGCAGCAAGATAAATATTTCTTGTCCAGATTTTGGCAGTATGTGGGGAATGCTGGGTACAATCTAAAATACCAATAACCCAGATTTGAGTCATTTGTCACTTGCTACCTTTTGTCAGAGTAGGGCAGCATTCATCAGAAAAAGTTGAAAGAGAACGAAAAATATAATAAAGGTAATGTGATATATGCGCGTACAACAAAGAACATTATCAATAACAGCTCGCGTGGATTGTAATATAGGGGTAAAATGGAGACGAAATAGGGGAGGGGGTCAAGAAGAGAAAATGAGAAAAGAAAAAAAGGGAGGATCTTGTATTTTCGTTCTGCTCAGGAGGAGGATATGTCTTCGCGTGGAGCGAAAGTTGAGCCCCGTCTGCATCTGTCGTCAGCTGTGGGGAATTGAAAGTTTACCCTGTCGCCAATTCGGGAGGCAAAAACATCACAACTTTGGCGCAGGTTCACTGGGGGTCTCATTCTTGTTAGATAAACGGATACTTACCATAATCCCGTCACTCACGGGGGCCCAAACACGCCTTCTTTACTCTTTTTATCAAGTCATGTGATCAGTCCTGAGCGTTTGATCCTGTCGATTGGAGGGATCGGAAATATAGGACGAGTCAAAATAGCCTATAGGTTCATGGACACAACCCAGTCTGTTAACAACTATGTCTGGTAACACAGACTATGCCATAATGACGTCATAGCTCATCTTGTTTCTCCTCTGAGCGAGGATGGGGTTGGGGCATAGTCTGAGTCACCAGACATACATGTAGATGTTAACAGACTGGGTTACGTCCATTCACCGCTCAACCTAGTACCTAGGCTAAAGTCAAGATGGCGTGGTAGAGTTCTCTCCGTTATGTTACACCGGGGTTTTCTTATATATATTATCAAATATAAGCTACCGATACTCACCGATACCATTTATCATGGGTTCGTCCATGACCAACGCCATGTACGTTGACATGTATTAGTACCTTGCATTAACTCTACATGCGCCATTGGTGCATTTACGCACACGTAATAAACAGAAAGCCCATTGAACAGCAGTTAATCTGTATCGTTATGGGTTAACTCTTCTGGTGCCGGATGGAATACTGCTATACGGGATCCGCGTGTATTAATGTTGACAAAATGCAAACATGTCATATAAGGAGTTAAGTCGTTGCTTCTCTATTTCATCTCCTTCCTACAACCCACACAATCATGTTGTAAAATCGCCAGGTTGCAACCTTCTTCCCGGCAACAAGCAAGAGAAGTATGGAGAAGATATTGATTTACTGTACAGTGTATACACCGTCGTCATCATTCGCCGATCCTCTGAATCCGCCCACCCCTCCACCCCAGTGTGTGTGTCTTACCCCCACTGCTGTGTTGACTTACACGGACCCCTTCCCTTCTGTTTACATGACTTTATTTGGATAATCCAGCCCAAGAAGTGGAACCCGATGAAAAGGACACTTTTTTTTCTGAAGTTTAAAAAACTCACAGTCTCCACACTTCTTCTTTCAATTCCTGAATTTCCCTTTTGACACGTTCTGAAATCTGCAAATCCTTAGTAATTGTTCTTTTTTCCGCTTCTAAACCTTCTCACAAATCCAGTGATGTGACATCTGTGGATGGCAACGATCAGGGGAAAGACTCACCCGTTTTCGTCACGCCTGTCAGTCAAAGGCCTTTTTTATTACTAGCAGCTCAACGTTCACTGTTTGTATGGCTCTGTGTACTAACTATTGCGACTACAGTGTTCGCAATAAACAAAGATTGAATATCATTATAGCAAACCTTGAATACAATACAATCACCAAAATTGAGACTACCGAAAATGTAAAGAAGATCCATTCTAGAGAAATATGAAGTAATATATCTTCATTAAATTGCTCGTTCATGACGCCACGTGATTTTTTAATGAATGGATGGTGTAACCATGGAAGGTCCATGGTGACACCATGCATCTACCATCCCATGAACTTTCCCAAATCAGACTACCTTATAATTGTCCACAAGTATGTCTCATTTATTTTCATTCCGTCCCACTTTTTTATGTTATGTTTATCTCAAAGATGCATGTGTCATGTTTCATTAAATGTTTATCAAGTATGAAAATATATGTGAAAATGACACTGTAACAATTTCAAAGTCATTACATCATCGTGGCGTCATTGACGATCAATTTAAAGGAGACATATTATTTCATATTTCTTTGGAATGAATCATCTCTATCTAATGAAATTTGACATGTATAACATTAACGACAAACCAATTCAGACTTAGCATCAGAATTTTTTTTCACTGAATTAATGTTTCCGACTCTTCATACATCAGATCCTGTCATTTTGAACCGTGTTCCTGCAATAACAAGGTCGTACGGGTGCGTCAAAGCAGAAAGTCGGCCCGTGCGTCGATGCGTTTTGTGTGCAAATATTGTAACAAGGTTTTATTCATTAGTGAGGTGAATTTTTCAAATATAAAGATATGTGCAAATCATAAAAATGCAGACTTTGGGATGGAGTTGTTGAAAATTATAGTAGTTGCCTAAATGTGCCATGAAATATCACCCAAGAGGCTGCTAAATGCAATACTATTCTGTAGTAGATTTAACCCTCACACGACACCTTATATGATATGAGAAAATAAGCCATTCGAATGTTATCTATAAAATTGGTCAATACCTTTTTTTCATGGCGGTAATTTGTTTTAAATGGCCGCCATGCATGGCTCTATTGCGAAAAATGAGAATGGCTTCATATCCAAATTTGCGAAAAATATATCTTTTACATGCTTGCCAAATTTGGTTATTTAGAAAACAAAAATCAATATATCTAGCTATGCCATTGGGCTTGTAGGCCTGCCAGACTTAACCGTTATAAGTATCGAGGCTGTGATGTTATAACAAGGCTTCCAAAATCCTCCTAGCAAGCATCAATATGTAAAACAATTTAATCACGAAAAGGGAATTTCCCTTCAAGAACCCATCTCGGCTCTATATGGTTTACGTTCTACGCGCAGTTTATCAGCTCGAATTAGTGTACACAGCGCGCGACGGAATTCGTGGCAACGATTCGAGTGATCGCGTGAAATATGCAAAATAATTTTTGATTATTTCAAACGAGTCACAGCTTTCTGCACAACATAAAGTATGCAAATAGAGACTAAATATTTTAAACCTTTCGATCGTTCAAAATTAAAAAAAAAAAAAAAACTTTCTTCACACAATCTTCTACACCATGACATGTGTCTCATACAATGTCAATTTTAGTTGAAGACTAGTTTGCTTTTGCCCCTATCTATGCCACCATCAAAAGCCTGACATCGGAATTGGTCATTTTTTTTGTTCTTTTCACCCAAAACGCACCCCCCCCCCCACACACACACACACCACCACTTGAAATAATCATTGCATGTACCAAAATATGGTCTCTTGACGGGCCGATTAGCAACACACAACAAGTACGCGAAGTTGTAAATCATGTTATTTGTTCATGTACATTACAGTTGATTTCTATGAGAAGCCTTCCATGTATAGTTCACCCCGTATGAAACCACTTTGAGGGCTAACTTCCAATTCAGAAATTGTACATCATTTTTTGGTTTGTTGGGGGGGGGGGGGCGGGGGCGGGGGCGCTTTCCCAAAGGGGTTAATGTTAGTTATTGGTTTACATGAACTTTATTTTTCTATTTTTTCTATCGCATGCGTACAGCCTTTGTCATTTCAGACAATATTTTTACATTCACTTAACTACAAATTGTGAAAAAGGAATTCATTACTCTAGTTACCTTCCAATCCCTGGGAGTTCTTTTTATTTTTCATTTTTTGTTAATAATCGGCTAAAATTAATGGTTGACGGGCATTTTACCTCTGAAAAAGTTATTAGTGGAAGGCCTATATTTTGAGAATATACTTTTAAGTAGAATCGAAGCGAGTCAAAAGCATTTCAAGAAGATCGAAAAAAGAAAGAAAACAAAAGGAATATGTTACACGTTCGTTCCTAACCAGGTAACAAAAGACGTTTTATAAACGTTCCTATTAGGTGTTTTGGACGTCCAATGCTCATTTTTATATATATAGTACTCCGGTAATATGCTCCAAAAATATTGGTTAGTCCAACTAAAGATGAATATTTTGTTGTAATTATGTTGTCTGCACTCAATTAGGTGGCATTTACTGTTTTAAAGTATGGATTTCTAAATGTTTATTGGAGTGTGTGCTTAAATACTCCCTCTATCTAGTGTTGTACCGTTTGTCTATATTAAAATGTACAAAAATATGACACAAGTCAATAGGCCTAATGCATGCATAAATATTCATGAGCATCTGATCACGAAGATGTACAGGACCTAACAAAAACGTTTTGCAAACGTCCTATATAAAACGTTCTGTAAACATCCTATACAAAACGTTTTGTAAACGTCTGATACAAAATGTTTTTTTTGTAAGGTGAAAAAAAACGTGTTGAAAACGTTTTTTAAAAAAAAACACCTAAAAATAAAGTCCAATCTATAACGTTTTATATACATTTTAAAAACGTTTATTTAGGACGAAGACGTACAGGACTTAAAAAAAGATCTTTTTAAAACGTTCTGAAAATGTTTTGTGGTTGCTGGGTTATTGTCATTAGAGCGGAAAACAACAAATTAGATAAGTTAAAAAAAAAAAACAAGAGGTTAAGCGATGGTTGCCAGGAGTTCAGGTGTCGTGACTTCGGGCTTCCGCCCTTACCGACTACCATTAATTCCCTTCTGGTATGGCGACCGGCCCATTCGCATTTCCCTCCCTACCTTCCTGAAACCCGAGACCCCCGAGAGGTCCTAACTCTTTAGGGGAGGAAGCAAGGCAGATCCCAATCGTTGCCGGGCCATCCGGCAAGCCTTGAACCTTGGTTTTGAACCTTGGAGTTAGCTGGATTCGAACCCGTGCGAGCTAACACGAGTGTGAGGTAGTCCCGGCGCTTACCGCTCGGCTATAAGACGTCGGTGCTGAAGCTGAGTTTTTTTTTACGTATAGACTGTTAGTTCCAAATTAACGCGAAAATAGCAAAAGGAATGCTAGCGCCGGGTCTCAGACTCGAACTCTCGTCCTTCGCTTCTTCAGCCCGATGCTCTTTCCATTGAGCTAACTGACCGATTGTTAAAAGCTTATGTTCAAAGCTTATTTAGAAAAAAAAAATCGCATCACTCTGCTCAGCTGTGGCAGCGAGGACCATGAATAATGCATGATTCGCAAAGGCGTGACCTAGACAACAGGATATTAGTCAACAAAGCAGCTCCCATTGTTATTTTGCCAAGAACGACGTTTTCTGCTTTCATTTTCCGTTTATGTTAGTGCACACACACATCGATTGAATAGATCGGTTTACTAACTTATTCAAATTTTAGGCGTACCAGTTTTACAAAGGTTGCCCCTGACAACCAGAAAGCTTGCCTGAGGTCTGCCCGACAAAGGAACAATTAATGTATTCAAAGTGGATTCCAAGTACTGAAATACCATTGCTAGGTACAGGTTAATGGAATAACTCGTTACTAGGCCCCGAGGGAAGAAACATCCATAAATTTGACTACATTAGTAAGCCGGTCTAATAGCCCTTACTCCGTGGTTAGCTATCCATTTTGCAAGCTCAACATTTGAAGAGATTGAAGAAAACTGCCGATTTCATTACAATGTAGCTATTAATTAGCCCCGATGGGCCCTTTGACGAAAGTACCACTTAATCATAGCCATTGATAGAGCCCGCACCATCATTAAAGGTGATACTTATAGGGTATAAAATCAAATAAATATAGTTTATTTTATAATTGAATGAGTTATTAAAGCAATTTATGCAGCTAACATGCCAAGAAAGTGTTCAGTTTTGTGTTTAATGAAAGTCAAATTTCACTCAATTGACTCTCTTCCTGACCTACGAAATCGCCCCAGGGAAAGTGGCGTTGTGTGTACGAGACAGCCGGGATATGTTTTACAATGACCATTGTGTATCACACCTGTTAATCCACTAGCAACTGCCATCACAATTTCATTAACAATGCATGATGCTTCTGGCGGAAAAGAGGCTGCGGATTGGCATGTGTGATGCACAATAACGCCTCCCTGTTCTTACGTCAGACCTAAAGGCCGTTTCGGATGACAGTAGTGCAAATTTGTCCCCGAGAATACGGTGATTGTTTTCACCCTAATTTCGCTTTTTGGAAAGTGATATATCGTTTGAATGTCATCCGAGCTCATTGTATGGCTTATAAGCTTTCTGTAGATGAATATCTTCATATTTTTGGATTTTCTATGAATATCACCTTTAAGAAACTGCCAACTAATGTAACTTCATGTAAAGAGAGAATCCGTTCCGATTTCAGCAGATTGCTGATTTAATTTAACTATTAATGATTTCCGATCCGTCCTTGAAAAGAAATATACCGATATAACATATTATTGAATAAAACCAGGTCTATCATTTGAAATAGGCAGTTAATCGTAGCTATTGATAAACGATCGACAAGGCAATGTTTTATTTCTTCGAGAGGGATTTTTGACCCATTGACTTAAAAAAAATCACAGTGGTATAAAAAACGGCGCTGGTAAGATAAACCCGCAGGTGAATGGAAGATTATGGCTTGCCAGGACGTTGTCAGGACAATGTTGGACAACGATTCTACGCACTGGCTAGCCGGCCACCGCCATCATAACGGTGGCTAGCTTTTAATGATGATCGTGCCCTTTCAGATCACCTACCCAATAGACAATGTCCACGATGTTGAAAGATCTTTTGTGCATGTTGAAGATAACCATTTCATTGCAACCACACAGAGGTAATCTGGAATGAATGTTCCGCATTTCTAGCCGGATTTGCCATAAATACAAAATTGGAAGTAAAGCGCGGCAATAATGCAAAGGGGCATTTATTTACTTCACCTATATTTCGTGATGTAATTTCAATGGATGGAACGCACTCTAAATATATAAGTTGTTGCTTCTCGGACAAGAATCAGACAAGCTTTGGGGTCACCATTAGTAACGTATTGTTTGATCGATGGAAATAAGATTTGCTTATATAACAAGAATTGTTTATTAAGTGAAAGACGTTGCTTGAAATACAATGAGGAGTGCACAGAGAACGGCAGCCTCCAAGGAGGCACCGTGGGTGGTTGTCGTACTACATCCACACACGATGCCTCTTGGAGAAAGAAAATAAGAAAGTAGTCGGATTTGTACCTACATTAATACCATCATATGGAATATTTTCCAGTATATTTTGAATCATGAAATGATAAAAAGAAAACACTTGGAATTCATGCGATGGCTAAAATGTTTCATCCTATATCTAGCAATGCCTCTCAGCACATACATTCATAGGTAACTAATTATATGAACATGAAAATGAAAAATGACAATGTTTCTATCGTGTCGACCCATGCAGCTATGACACAATATTGGACTTTCTGTACCACTTTGCGGTATTTGCGCAGCATGATTACTCATTATAGTTATAATCATCATTTTCAAAATCACCACTTCCTTTAACCAGGGAAGTGTAAGTGCTGGGGTAAGCACGAGAGTAAAAATCTTTTTACACTTTTGAGAAATAATAAGAAATAAGTTGACACAGCTTATGTTATCACATTTTCTCGGTGCAGGTTCGTGATTATTTATTCTTGTAATAATGAGATTTTCACTTTTGGACAAATTTGGACGTAACATGTGTATCAGATAACCAATTCAGAACACAACGATGACCATTGTGTATCGCACCTGTCCATCCACTAGCAACTGGCTTCAGAGTTTCATTAATAATTCATGATGCTTCTGGTAGAAAAGAGGTTGTGAGTTGACACGTGTGATGCATAATGGCCATTGTTGTGTTTTGTTTGGCCAACTCGGTTTTGAAAAGGTAAGAACGTGGTGCTTGTTGCTTTGTTGGGCAAGCAGATAATACAAAGATTTGCGCCACGTTGTTGTCTAATACTGCTGGCCAAACTCTGTGTCTGATGCATACAATAGACCATTTCGTTATGTATGCACATATTATACACGTCCTTTAAACAATGCGTTACTGATAACCCCAAAGCGTGTCCGAGGTTTGTCCGAGGAGCAACACCTAATAGATTCAGAGTGCGTTTCATTGAAACTGAATCACGAAATATATACAAGTGAATGAAGCAGTGCGTTACTAGGCATGCAGTTATGTGGAAAGTTGTGAATACATTACGAAAATTGACTAGTATAATTGTGATCACTATATCTTGTGGCCGTACAGGAACGAAAATAGTGGGGGGGGGGGGGGGGAGGGGGACGCCCATGGACATTACATATATCAGTTCCCTTCATTCTGAGATCTATTCGAGCGCGCGGCGCGTCGCTCGAAACAGTAGCAACAAGGCCCGCATTACGGTATAAGCGCAGACCGTTTTTGTTATGTTTACACCTCCGCCCCCCCCCCCCCCCCCCCACAATCAGCTCTATTGATCAGTTGGTCGGGGCCTTTACCACTCGAGTACAGACTGACAGAACCATGCCCATGTTTCTCAACAGGAAGTGAAGCAAGTCCCCCCCCCTTTTTTTTTCACAAATCCTGGATCCGCCCCTGACATGTTTAAACCGTTACAAAGAAAGAGTCAGCTGCCGCTTACATTTACACGATTTAAACAAAGAGACACCAACGGAAACAGTGGTTTGTATTATGTTGCACAACCCATCTAACATTGGTGTTACACTTCAGCTCTCATAATAGCCATCATAATTCCTTTTGAGAACATCTGACAACATAAATTGTCCTTTGGATTCTTCCAAATGAAATGTTTATATACTGAACTCAATTATCATCATGGGCTTAATTGATAATTGAAACGCTGAGTCAGAGAGCGTGTACCCAACATGTACTCAGACTGATGAACAAGTGTACTAATCAAGTACTATATTAGGTTACTGGGAACCAGAAAGAGTGTATTGTTAAAGTGGCAATCCCAAGAACTACAGTCCTTGCCGCGTGTATAAACTGTAATACCTACCAAGCGACTGAGGGCAAATGGTTAACCCTTTTGCTGCCAGATAAAGTGCTGTTCTATGTGAATTGCGTGTATTCATTGTGAAAATCAGGTAACACGTGGCACACATGAATTTAGATGATAGACAGTGAGTGACCGCAAATGTATTTTCTATCTCTTAAACCCCTTTTCAAAACCGTGTTGCTCAAATTGTCCTTGCTAAATCTAAAGTAGAATTGAAGGTAGTTTGAAAGTGCACTAGAGCAAGTATAATATCCCTGTTGAAGCATCTATTGGGTGTCGAGCAATGACATTCTGAGGCCAAACTGGTAGAATTGGTAGATAATAATGTTAATCGTAACAATAACCATACAATCAACTCTATTTCAATACTATCCGTAATCGCCCAGAGCGGCGGTTGTCAAAAGTTCAGTGTAAAATGTAATTATATCCCCCAAATAGCTATGAAATAGTAATTTCTGTCAATCAGTTTGTCCATACTCAATTCAATTTGTGTGTGTGTGTATGTGTGTGAGAGAGTGTATGTGTGTGTGTGTGTGTGTATAATTTCACGTTATTTTTCTTAAATCACTGTAGGTGTTTTTGAAAATCCATGAGAGCAGCTATCAAGAGCCCTGTCAAATAATTGAAACTCACACTACGTAGCAAATTGATGAAAATTGCAATATCACGAACGGATTAACATAAGCCCAAACGTCATCTTCGTCTTTGAGTTTAGTTCATACTGATGCTAACAAATTATTACATTATGTTCATGTTTGTACGTTTTATGGCTACCTCTAAAGCCGCATCCAACCTTTAAATCCCGTTTCTCTGACAATGTCTACCTCGGGGTAAGATGGATGGGGGAGTAGTTGGGCCTGGTAGGGAAAACTCACGGAGCATGGGGCTGAGCTAATGACAGGCGCAAACTGACACTCACGAATAACCAGATAACATTTCCCTCCAATTGCAAATGGATTCAGAGACCCCTTTGGCCTGAGATCTCTGCGATCTCTATGGCCTCATATCAGAAGAGTGTGTACACAGATACTGGAAAGAGCAGCAGATCATGCTAATTGGGAGAGAGAGAGAGAGAGAGAGAGAGAGAGAGAGAGAGAGAGAGGTGGAGGGGATAGCGGAGAGAGAGGGAGAGGCAGAAAGAGAGGAAGTGGCTGAATGTGAATTGGAATGTAAAAAAAGGCATAGAGAGGAGTAAAAAGCTAAAGGAATAGACCAAGAGAGAGAGAGAGAGAGAGAGAGAGAGGGGGGGGGGGGGGGGGAGAGAAAGGAAGAAAGAGAGAGAGAGAGAGAGCGTGGTAGTTATGTGGTGGGGTGGAGGACTAAATAGATGTATGAAAAGTACTTTTTGAGTTTTGACTTGGCTTTTTCATGGTTGTTTTCATGAGCCATAAGAAAACAAATTAGAACATCTCTTCATGCTGATCAATTGTATATTATTGTCGCTTGAAATATAAATTTACTATATTTCTAGTTTCACTAAGATCCTGTTTGCGCTATTTGACACTGGAAAGTTGTCAACTCGGACGCCACTATTTCAACGTTAATTCCATCCATGCTATTAGTGTGTTTTTGCACCAATAATACATCAAAATTTCATACAGCGGCAGTTTGCCTGGCACTTAAAGAGTTGATATTCTAGCAATTGGTACAAAAATATGTGAAAAAGATTGTAGAGAATCAATATATTTGATGCACTTTCTATTCTCCGGATGACGGACACTGTCCAAAACGTCGAAACTTATTCTCTCTCTCTCTCTTTGCTTAGTGATAATTGGAAAAAAAAAACGTATTATACATGTATTTCAGCACACTTTTTTCTTTTTACCTCCACTCTTTTGTTTTTGCTTTATGGTACATCTCCTTTGTAATGAATGCAAACCTCTTCAAAATCGCCATTGACATTAACAAAATATTTCACAACATATATAAAACAGTATGTTGTCATTGGACTATTTGCACTATTTAAAATAGCACGTCCGTTCCTGACCTCTTCTTTTTGTATTCTTCCTCACTTTTTTGTTATTTGTTTTTTTTATGTATTTCTTTTTCCTCCTTTTTGAAATTATTAATTTTTGTCTTCTTTTATTTCCTGAATTGTTCTTTCTTATCCATATCAATAAATTCTTCATCACCCTCTTCTTCTTCTTCTTCTTCTTCTCCTTCTTCTTCTTCTTCTTCTTCCTCTTCTTCTTCTTACTCTCCTTCTTCTTCTTGTTTTCCTCCTCTTCATCTTCCTTTTCTTCTTCTTCTTCTTTTCCCCTTTTTATTAGTACTTCTACTTCCACTTCGTCCTTTCCCTTCGTCTCTTCTTCTTTTCCCTTTTCCTCTTTTCCTTGCGGTATTCTTCAATTTTCTCTTCCTTTTCCAATTCAAGTCATTTGATAACATCAAGGTAGAAGAGCCGGATACAGTGCATCCTGCGGCCAGCGAGACAAGCCAAAGCGTGCGTGTGATAATCGCTCACATTCACGCTCAATGTCACCCAGGCTGTAATCAGTTGTAAATCAATTTCGTTTCGTTTTTCGATTTGTCTTCATCCATTACATACCTCAGTAACCTCTCTTTTCCACACACATACTGTTTAAATGTAAGTGAACCCATCACTATGTACTTTCTTTTACGTTTTCCTCGATATTTCCCTCCGATTTCTATTTGGGAAAGGTAGTCATTTCCCGAAAGCAAAATATTGTTGGAATTCAATGCTTGTTTAGGGCAATGTGTCATCCGTGATAGAGATTTCACTTGACGTCCGCAACTTCGCTTTTGTGCACACAATGATCATTCGATGATATGCTAGTCGATATTTTGGTCTTTGACCCAAACATTCTTTTCAATCTGTATGTCGTCAGTGAAAACGAGCGTTCAAAAGGAGAGTCCTCGACGCGTGTTAAATCTTCCACTCAATCGGGCTGGGTGGCGCCTCAATGAATCCATGGTCACGTGATCAGCTGACGGAGCATGCCCGTAGAGGGACGACTTAAATGGACGGTAAAAGATCAATGCTACAATAAATCGTGTATTCTTGGTAGTTTATTGTTCATTTATTTCACCTTGGTTAATTCTTGCTCTCAGCTGAAAGCTGCTTTTCATGAAGGCCGAGTAACCTTAATGACAGTGCATACAACAACCATTAGAAAGAAAAGGCTAATAAACGGAATAGAATAAGTGATCAGTAGCAACAATGGAGAGAACGTAAAATAAAACTTGTGCTTCTTTCTCTGCGTGTTATTTGCAGTATCCAGCATGTAGACCTATGTATTACGTGGAGTGTGTTACTTATTTAAAATGAGCTTAGTATCATACCACACCGTTGTTTACAACAAACGTTTATAACTCCGTGTTCATGTCGGTCATTACGCGACCGTGGATATCTTCATCTGAACATAGAAACGGGGTTTCCAATTTGGCTACAGTACCTGGGATCGGACTTCATATACCTGTCTATTGTTTCGCGAGTGATTGATGGTCATTTCAGATGGCAACATAAGGTGCTCTAATTTACCGCTGCATTCAATTTGCCGCTGCTCTCCAACATGTATTGACCCATGCTGATGGCAGACAAAGACCGCGCAGGCACGTAGAAAAGCCAAGTTACTTTTCGGCGGAAAGTGCACGGAACTTAGCGCAATATGTAGGTTGGACTAAGCGCCAATGTATCGATGCTTTGTATCCAGTCCAGGGTAAATGTTTGAGGTTAATCTCAGCGACTGGTTTGGGAAGGAGGCTCAAATGGAAGACAGAAACGGCATAATATTGGCCCGTTAAACACAAAGAGTCGAACCGCTAATAACTCCGAGCCGAAATGCATGCCTTCTCAGCTGAGTTTGCTCACTGTATTTCCCGCCATGGCGGTACTGATTGGCGCACCCGCGCACGCAAGCACGCACGCGCTGATGCGACAGCTCCATGATGAATGAGCGAGGCGAGCGGAAGCTGACAGGCGTGCGCGTATGTCGTCTGCGGCGATGCTGCAAGATGAATTGTGTTGGAACAGGGCGCGCTCTGCAATACCGCTTAGCGGCAAAAGCAGTGATGAACAAATGTGATAAAAACCAATGTCAAGGATAACGGTAATTGCAAACGCCCCTCGAATTACACAAGAGTGCAGTAACGAATTTCCCTGCGGACTAGGAAATGTTGATTTGATTTTCCGTCATGTCTAAAATGTCTGACATGGGTTGTAATGAAACATAGGTCCCAACGTGGCCACCAAATTATGCACGTTTCCCGACATGATCTATCACGTCTGGTCATTGCCTTGTGCTAAAGTGCAATGCTCGCTTGGTATTTGGGGCTCCGTGGAACACAAAGTTTGTCACTGGACACGTGGTAGGTTTATCTCAAAGTCTTTCTCGAAACTTAGTCAATACGTCAACATTGATGCGGAGGTGAACGTGCAGACGCGATTGGGGCCCCATACCGATGACGCGGCGCGTGATACATGTCGACGGAAAGGTGTGTGCGACACGGAAGATGGAAACGGGATTGAGATTGTATCTTGATATTGATAATTGTCATGGATTCAGATGGAACAAATCCGCACACATTTTCAACACAAATCACGTGCATCACATCCCATTCACGCAAACTAATGTGATAAGCTTAGTACCATTCAACATTAATTCTCTGCGTGCATTTTTTCACCATCTAAATGACCTATGCACAGATTTGCCATAGAGCATCAGTTTGTCTGGCACATACAGGGTTAATAAGTTGACTATCGTGTATAAACACAATAAAATATAAACAGAAGAGTGGGGCATACATTCTTGGACTCCAAGTATGGGGGAGATCCGAGTAAAGGGATGGCCCCATGCACACACCCTCTCCTCCAGTAATGCATTTATGTTTGTGGGGTGTTGGTCGTGGATGAAGGGTGGGGGGGGGGGGGGGACTCCGATTTTTTACCTGGAAGGAGCAGATCTACCTTCAATAAACGGGTGGGTGCAAAAGGGTGTTGGGAGCGGATGGTGGTAGAGAAGACGGGATAGGGGCGGGGTGGTACCTACATCATCCCCACCACTCACCCGAGGGATGCATGTGGCACTGGTTGGTATTGCTCTCCCAACAAATTGCTTTGGGGGGGGGGGGGGGAGGGCGGCGCACGTCATCCCCACCCCTCCCCTGATGGCAGGATGGGGCATAAGGGGCAGGTTGGCATTACTCTCCTGACGTATGACTGTCAACAGAAGCCCCATCACGGAAACCTGAGAGAATATAGGTTAGACAAACCGCCCTACTTGCAGGCCCCAGTTTCTAAGGAGCGGGCACCGGTCACTGCCGGTGAAACGACCGGCCTGGCTGGGCGGCTCGGCGGTACACCCTCCTAAAGGAACCAGCTTTAAGAGTTTTCAAATATACCCTTATACGAGTCTAGCTTAAATATGCTTTAGATAAAAACGTATATGTGATGACGTCATTAACTCATCGTCATCGAGTAAAGTACAATTCACCAAAGTCGTACCCTGTCTTGCCGTTGTTTATTACACAGTTTACACAATATTTGAAGTTTTTATCTTAAGCAATTTGAAATACAAAGTTTATCACAAATACACATGTTTTGTTTAAAGGCATTTTCACTGAAACTGGTTATAAAGGATGCTGTTTAAGACTCTCTAAATGATTGTAACCCTCGAATTGAACTGTCATCAGTATTTCTCGTCCGTGATTGATTAAGTGTGATACCCGGAGAGCATTATTGTTTTTTTTTCTTAAATTGGTACTCAGCAAATCAGAGTAGAGCTTTACTCACAATTGATTCATCGTCAATGCGCTCTAGTATTAAAAATAGTGTACATTCATTCAAGTGAATATGCTTTTTTCATGATGAACTGGGTCTCTTTGATTACATCATTATCGCGATTTTCACCGTCACGTTTCGTTGGTGAATGTGGTCTTTTTTAAAGAATGAAGATCATGTACAACAATCATAGAATAGTTTATGTAAATATCCATATACATAGTTACGAAGTTTATAAATATGAGCTACAATTTCAAGTTATACTTTATAACTAGATACAAATCGTTCACCTTGTCATCTGGGTTATGTTTCAATAGCATCACTGAAAGGTCAGCTAACTTTGAGACAGTCAGAGACACACACCCGATCACCCGAGCGAAAACACTTCCTCGCTTGAACTCATCTGAATGTGATGCATGGTGAGTTGATACCAGGGTTCGAGCACGGTTGGGTGCTCAGCTGCTGGAATCAGAACCCAATGATGAGGTACGGGTGGGAGGAGGAGGAGGCTCGGGTCCGACCGTCTCGCCGTGTCACTGACCGATCTGAAGAACAATCTTAAGAAGTCATGGACCTTCTTCGCGAAAGATACATATATATGGGTTATCGACAGGTCTGGAGGCGACCTGTACAATTCTCAGTTAATCTGGGCCAAGCGCTATATAACAGCACGAACACATATCACCATATCTCTATATGTGCATAACAAGCAGATGACGTACCGAAAGTGGGTATGACGCAAAGTGGACACTTATCTCGCCACGTAAAGTTCGAGATTTTGGACCAATTTGAGATAGCAAAAAAAATACTAGAATTAAATGTATTGTATTGGATGGCGATGACGACATGGACGAGGATGAGGTCAGTTGTACTGAAGAAAGAATACTGGATTCAAATGTTTTCGTTACTGTGATTAAAATGTCTTTCAGCCATTATAAACATAGGCTGCATTGATACAGTCTACGAGTTGAGGCCAAAGATGCTCAACAAAAAAGAACAAGTAAAAGAGAGACGGGTTCGGGAGCTGCAAATAGTAATATTAGGTTTGCAACAAAATATCGGTTTATTCGAATGTGAATAAGAGAGTATATCAATCGAACCAGGAAATACCTAAGTGATCGGACAGAGTGCTTTGTCCGTCATCTAGGCAATAACTCCACATGACTACGTAATACAAACATCAGGAGGATTATCCGAATTACTCAAATTTCACTTTACACGTGACAGCGAAGCTGAGCCTAAAATACTAACTACCAAGGTTGTTAATGTAGTATGTCTTTATGCTGTATTTGATTCCGCTTTATTATTAACTCTTAATGTGCCATTGGCTGCATTTTTGCAAAAGTTATACACATAAAACTAATAGAGCTGCCAGTTTTCGGGCACACAAAGAGTTCCTACTTTACAAGCTGGGCTCATGACGTACATTGTACATGTCATTCATGCAATGATTGACTCAATTTATGTCATGTTAAAATCTGATATCAGTCGTATTCTTACTCATCTTTATATTACGGGAAGATCAATCAATGTTCTGATGTTCAATACAAGTCATCAATACTAAATTTGCTTTTTTATAAAGCGTGATAGCGATGCGGTTCTGAAGAACGCGTGATGTCAAACTGCAATGCACGAAATGTGAAAATGTAACTCTTGTAATGATTTAGGTTGAAAATACTGTACATGCAAAAAATATTGAATCATTTTTGTGTTGTTGTTGTTGTTCTTCCCGCACGTCTATGATAACACGGCTATCCAATTGAAGTGTATAATGTGCATGTCTAGCAATGAAGAAAATAAGAAAAATGAAGATGAAAAATGATTAACAAAGCACTCCACACGCACACGTATCCGCAGGCATCTGTTCCTGCTATTTATCATACCGTCACTTTCTCTCCAGCGAGTCCAGCGCCATCTCAGCGAAGAGATAATGCGAGCATTAGCGGAGGGATATCGATGATGCATTTCTCACTCATGTTGAGGGAGATCGGCGCTATGACTAGCATTGGGGCTTTAAAAATCCATCCGCGCTCCCACTGCATGGTGGGAAGGCTTGAGCATCAAGTTTACGGAGACGCACCTATGGAGATAATTATTTCATTTCTTTTAACGTCATTCATTCACATCCACAAAACTATAAATACACATTTAAATGGACATTACATCTCACATGCTAATATCAAGTATGACAAATAATATAACATTTTATTCAATCCAAACATTCAAATACAGTACAATACAATAAGTAATATGATATAATATTCGACGAACTTAGAGCATATTCATATTGATATTAATAGGTATTGCCCCGCGATACAGATAAATAAATACACATCAATAATACAAGTACAGTCAAAACAAAAAGAAAAAGAAAGTGAATAGAAAGGTGGATCAATAAATTAATTTAACATGAACAGAACAGGGCCCCGTTTCATAAATAGTGAGTTGTAACATAGAATGCAACTCACCATACCACAAAACCATGACTGCTATCTATTGTTATGCCAAGCCATGCAATGATGGAACATTTTTCAATCAATTGTATAGTTACGATATATCCACACAAGCTACGATTGACATTGTTTACAAGTTACGATCGATATTGATTGTAGAATCTGTGTGATAAACGGATTTAGGATTGGTACCAATCGTATGATCGACGAATCCGTCGAACCTCTAATGTCTGTCTCGTAAGTTCAATCGTAGCCCTTTGAGATATGGGCCCCAGATGTGACAATTAAACATTTAATAACGATTACAGTGAGTGGAGGTCTGGCACCGTGTAACACTAAAACGGAAAATTGCAGTTTTAAGGCTATCCGAGTAAGGATAAAACAGCGTAGACCGAAGGAGATGTAATACCTAAAAAAAGGCGTTAAACATGTTAAACGGGATCAGAGTTCTAAAGAGACACGTGTACAATTCAGGAGATGTTCCTTGAAACATGAGGATAGATTGAAGCAACTTGAAAATAAAACGATAAAAGCAGGAACATAGGTATCGTAAGGACTAGCTGGTTTGTCATGGATGGCTAGGAAATAATTGTCCTCTTATAATACCATCAGTCGAATATAAAAGGTAACGATGGCGCTGAAAATGAAGAAGAAAATACAAACAAATAAAATGTAAAAGGCCGTAGAAGTATAATATTTCATCGTGCATCTTTCTTCACTGCACGCACATCAGCATCAATACGGGAAACCAATAAACCATCAACGTGTACCACTCTGATGCATTTCTCCTGCGCTTGCGCGAAGCTTCCCTTTGCTATCAGCTGACCAATAAAACCAAGCCACACACCTTGATCTGCGCATGCCCACTGCAGGGCCCATCTGTTATGCAGTAGTCTGTGGAGGCAACCCGGTAGATGTTATGAAACGTGTGGTTTTTAACTATTGTGCTTTATGCATACATGTTAATCAAGGTAACCCCTACGACAGCAAATTGTAATGACATTTTGGTGTGTAAATCACTATTATCCTCTGTATAATATGTGCAAGTTTGAACAGTTTATACCAATGACTCATATTTTGTCCGTATACATGTATAAAGTATACACATGGCTACAAAACACACTACACTCAGTGGGAAATATATGGTTCATTTTCTTTCATGAAGGCAGTTTTGAAAGAATATGCGTTTATCATTATTTGTTTAACCACTCATAAATACGTCAGTTTCATGCGTCTGTCATCGTTTCATTTTCTGCCAGTTTGAGATTCTGTCCCGAGAACAATATCGAGTTTAGGTACTCACTACTAAGATTGAAGCACTTTAATCAAGCTTGATCGTTATAGCACAGGAATATCTAAGAAAACTTGAACAAATATGAGAAAGCTTTGTTCACGTTATATATAGAATTATCTTAGAATTGGAATTGTTTGCGTCGTGTGCTTGACGTAGTACTACTCTATGGGATATGTGTGCATTATTTGTGCAAAAATGCACACATGACGGGTCAAGGATTAAGGGTATTTCGTACAACGTTATGCTTCTTGAAAATTCGAGTTTTCATTATTCTCCGAAAATCAATCACAAATCGCCCATGTGAGAAATGTGTGAATTGCTCTGAACCATGAGACGCATTAAAGAGCGATAATCATACATCGGAAAAACAAGCAATAAAAACTTCATATTTTATGATGATTCACATTTCTAGCTTTTCGGGGTGAAGAATACTGCATTAAACATAAACAACATATCACTAGATTGAACTGTTCATTTAGTTTAAAGTCCTCTCGGCAGACGCTCCCTGAATCCTGCCCTACTCTGACAAAAGGAAGCAACTAACAAAAGATACTTTTCTTGTAAATGAGCAAAATGTGCCTGTCACTTGAATTGGCATCAGTGCAACACCACATCATGTAAGATTGCATATCTCGCAGCAAGATGAATATTTCAAGTCCAGATTTTGCTCGTATGCAGGGAATGCTAGGTACAATCTAAGAATACCAATAACCCAGATTTGAGCGATTTGTCACTTGCTTCCTATTGTCAGAGTAGGGCAGAATTGCTTCATTGTTTTCATGTGTTCACCCTTTGTGCCAGAGAGCATTCCTCTCTATGGGATTTATGTGAATAGGTGGCGAAATAATCCACAAAAAGCACTCTATTATCTACTTTAATCAAACCCAATCCATACGCAAATACTCAATTGGATATATCGATAAATATTCAATGAACAATGCCTGATTGTATAGTTAATTATGTTTGTCTTTGAAAAGGTTTCAGAAACTCTCGGCGTGAAATACTAAGCATGTTTATTGTGTTCCACCTTGTTTCTGTGGAGCTTCCTTCATCATTTGGTAAAAAAAAACATGAGGACAAAAAAAAAAAAATAAAACAGATAGAACCAATCTTTTTATTGGCCTCAGGCAACGGATTCATCCCGCAATTGCCACGACCCGAATTCCGCTCTGAAAGCATAATAAAATTTAATTATCTTCCAAAACATTTCTAAATTAAAAGTATGCATTATCCCTCAATACAATCTCTAGGCTAACGTTTTTTTTGTTCCGGTGTGGATTTCGGATTCCATTTGGGGAGATAAATTTCTTCTTTATCTGATTTTTATGGACACCGCGGCTTCCCTGCTTGAATGATAAACTGTGAAAGCGTCTTTTATGAGAGCTTAATTGAGATTTTAAGACCTCCATCATCTCGTCTCCCTTGCGGCATCCTCACGTTCTTTGTTTTATTTGTCGTGTTTTCTTGCACAAACAGCTTTTGTCTGCACGTATTCCTCCTTTCAAAATGTCATTGCCGTCATTTTTATTTCATGCTATTAACCAAATGTGTCGAGAACAAACCAAAGTTTGGAGATTGATGGGCGAGATAAAACAGCGCAAAGAAAGGGCTTTACGAGGAGATATGATTTTAATTTGTTTCAGGCTTTGGCCGTTTGGGTGAATTTGTAATTGCGTTGAATCGTGTGTGCATGCTCGTTGCCTGAAAACGCCTACCAGCATCACATGTTTCATGTTTCCTTCATCCAAAATGTATGTGCATTTTAACCTTTACAGGAGGTTAACTAGCATTAAGTGTCACGTTTTCATGTTTTCGTTTTCAATGCACCAGAACTTAAATCGTACTATATGTTTAAGAAGAAAGAAGGATAGCATTGGGCTGGATTAATAGTTGCGTTTCAGTTTTATGAAATTATTTTTGATATCGAACGAAATGGAGGCTGTATATCAAAGGACGGACTTTAGTTGTTATGTTATTGTATGAATGTGGTTACACAAAGGAGAAACTAGGGCGGTGGGACCTCCTTGAAGAAACCATACAAAATGGGTCAAACAAGAACAGCAAGGACTACACAGAAATTATGGAATTATATTCATCTTGCAATTACCTCTTTCTGTGTCACGTGATATACCCATATTCCATGGAGCAACCGTTTATCCGGTACACAAAGGATTAAAACGGTCTTTTTTAATTTATTTTAAAAAAAAATGCCGACTCAAAATATTTTTTACGTAACAGCAATATTTTGACTTTCATGTGATGAAGAGATTGTGGTATAAAATGAACAAATATAGATTTAAAATGATTTAAGATACAAGATACAAGATACAAGATATTTTATTCAGTCCAAAATCATGGAGCTTTGCTTTTCACCAGCACAATAACACAACAGTATATAGCGATACAAGAGACACATATAAACGATAAACAATAAACAATGAGTGAGAAAAACATATATTGTAATTCGTCTGTGTAGATGTAAATTATGTACTGTATGTGACATAATAATTAAAGACTGACAAATACGAGTGCCTACAAGCAAAATATTCATTCTTGTAATTGATATTTTTGCATTGCAAAATAATAATGATCATTCGACGAATATATCAATGCACAGACTTTGAATAAAATGCAATCGATTGGTACTTTTTTCGGAGTTTATAGTTAATATTTGAATAACATTAGAAAAAAATTGTCTACATCAGTCCACATTACCAGGCTTTGAACCCCCCATTAACTTAATATGGAACGTTATGTCAGTGGTATTGAGGGTTAAATCCCCCCCCCCTTCACCCTCCTCTCCTTCCAAGATATAATTAGTTTCGCATTGGCCTTCATCGTTGCCTTTCGCCACCCCCAACCAGCATCTATCGTTTCAAAAACACTTTCATCGGAAATGAGAGAAAATCCGAACTCACTTTTCAGCTAAGGTATAACACGTGTAATGTGCAAACTCGTATCTTTAGATGACTGCAATTGGAAATTATCATTAGTAATTCTTTTCCTCCATAGCATAGATAAGTTTGTGCTCATTACACGACACGAATGCTTACTTCGCAGTATAGTATTTAAAGATGGTGATGATTTTTCCAATTATTCAGAATATTACTAATGGTGATAAAAGATACCGCTTCTTTTAAACATAGACATGATAGATATCAAGGATAATATTTTTGAGAGCTTAAAATTCCTATAAACGGCAAAACTAGGCTCAAGAACATTATGCAGAAACATATTTTTTGTTGTGCTTACTTCCCTTTGTTCAAGTGCAACTTCAAACAGGACTGATATTTGTATCCTTTGCCATGTTTGCAAACAAAAACTCTTTTAATCGATGATAATACAGTCATGGACAATGTTCCTAACTCTCAATGTATTATTGCTTGATTGACAAATTATTGACTTCATCAAATATGTTAATGGAATACATATTATGTGTGGTATGCGATTGTAGTACTTAAACAATTACAAAGGTACACAAAAACACAATGACGCATACGCGTACACGTACGCACACACACACACACACACACTTGTACTCAAACACACATTTAACCCGTTTTCTCTCTGCGATGAAACGATCACGCTGATCACTATCGATCGAAGGACAATCAGCGCGTCTTAGATTTCAGTCTCGCGCACCACGTGACCACAGAAATGTGTCGAACGAGTCGTTCTCCCCTTCCTTCCGCAACCTTGGTGGAAAGCGTGAAAACATTTTCCCATTTACAGACTACAATTGATCAGCATCTTCATTCTCGGACATGCTTGTATATTTTCACCTCTTTTATCTCGAGCTTTCAATGTGTGTTTCTTCTCTCTCTTTTTTTTTCTCGTCGCTTTTTGCCGTCATTCTTGACGCGTCTTGAAGCAGCGCTAAATGGTACAAGTTGTGCAGGTGGCGCGCCTAATTGATTGTCATCCACTCAGTTCACCGTGCGCTTTCTCTCCTTGGCAACGCGCGGTCAATGTTGCCCCTTTGCCGTACCAATGTTTAGACGAGCGCAGATTCTGTTTAGAGAAAGCAAGAAAGTGGCATTATTGAATTATGATGTACTCACTCGTGTATTACAAATGCACTTTGGAGAGCCACAGCAGATAACTTAGCAAACAAAATAGACGAAGAAGAGAAGTAAAAACAGATATGAGTACATATAAGAAGAGGAAAGGAGATGAAGTTAGAGAGAGAGAGAGAGAGAGAGAGAGAGAGAGAGAGAGAAGGTTATAATGGAAAAGGGTTATTGAATCTCCCGAGATATACAAATAATAAGGTGTGAAATAAAAGAAGAAATTTCAAATGAAATCATTGCGAATTTATAGTTGATGCACGCATTGATTGAAAGAGAGGTCTTAGGGGGGCCTTGCTGTTGGCAAAAGGCTGAATAATACCACGTGATCAGAGAGACCTTTTGTAGTCTGTAATACCATACCATCATACGCACGCATAAAATAAATGTAAGCTGTTTTAGTTTGTATTTTGTTTATTTGCAATATCATAATGATCATGAACATTGTTATCTACATCACTATTCCCATACTCATTATCATTTTAAATACCATCATCAACGTCATTATGATCACCATAATCAACATCAGCAATAACACCATCATCATCTTCACTTATATCATTATCATTATTATCATAATTGATGTCCAATTGAATTCAATCATTTTATTGTTCATTCATGGAAATTTGCTATGCTAAAAAAAAAATCATACTTACATTTCAAAACAAAATAGACATTAGATTTTAGTGAAAGTGAATAGACATTATTAATGAAATGAGCAGGTGGTAGCATTTTATGGATTCCCGTTGAACTGATAGATTGACTATAAGCATAGATGAAAATAAGATGAGTATAAACAGTAACCATTACCAGGTTGTTTTGCTTGTTACTGTCATTGTGTATTATAACCTCTACCATGTCTACGTTAACTATTTCATTTCGATTGCACCCTATGAGTCATTTCTGCACCAATAAGACACGCGAATTACATACAGTAGCACACACAGGGTCAAAGACAATTGTCGCTGCACTCGATACTTCTTCAAGGCTCGATTGTCGCTGCACTCGATACTTCTTCAATCACTCCTGTGTAAGTATAATCCATCGTTTCCTTCTCAGAATGTTATCAGACTATCTCGCGGTCATGCTTCAAGCCCGCTACCTGTTCGGCCCGAGGCAGTGTGGGGCAAGGGACAGATATTTAAGAAAAGCCGCAAGTGTTGGTCATTTCTCCCTGCTTCACGCTCCAAAAAATGGTCTAGCCGCATTTTTTTTTCGTCCTGGATTCGTGTACACAGCGCGCTACGGAACTGAGCGCGACGTACATCGAGCGATTGCGCGAACCACGAGAATTGCCAGCCCGTAGAAAATCGCTGGATTCGTTGCCCTCAGTTCCCCAGCGCGCATCGTTCACGAATTCGGGATGATAAATGCGGATAAAACCTAGACTACCTGCGATACATCGATATCGCGGTTTCAAAATACCGTCATCATGATTATTGGGAAAGAAAATACACTGTTCTGTAAAGAAGGTAAATGACTTTGGTAGGATAACGATGATTTTTAGCGCAGCATTTCTCTTGGCTTTTGTTTTGTTTTGTATAATTATGATGACCTCAGAAATGTATTAACTAATCACCTGAAGCTGCTAGATAGTACGAATATGATAGAGGCCGTGCTGTAGTTGCCCTTGACTAGGCGAACACTTTGGATTGCGCAGGAAGGAAGGGGGGGGGGGGCTAACGTTACAAGTACTCAGAGATCAGTTTCGAATAAATGTTAAAAATATTCAAGATTTTAAAATACAATCATTGAAACTCATAAAGATATATATAAAATAAATATCTTGATTAAACCATAATGTACGGCCATAATTGGACTTTAACTATGATATCTTTGTCTGTATAAATACTTCACTAATTGAAAATGTGTTCGGCAGTCCGACAGTGGGTAGTTATGTTCCATTAACTATCTATGCGCTATTGAGACATTTTTTTAATTCTTAATACACATCATTCCCATGCATGGGGCAGTATTTAAGCCGGCACTCAAATGGTTAAGTTTACCCTTTGGCTACCCTCTGTTACCCCCTGGCTATTGCCCTGCTTTCCCCCTCCCCTCCCTTGTAACCTGTCCAGGAGGGTGACTTGCCCTACCGGTGTGCCGCGGTAATTCGGACCGATTCCTCACTGGAAATGAACAGTGGGGCATGGGGCTGAGACCGCCTCGGGCTACGCGCAAAACAAGCCCAGACCGCATTTAGAAAACAAAAGTCAGATCCTTAAAGAAACCCCGCTGCCTCTTCTGTTTGGCAAGCCCTAAGTCTTAAGTTTGAAAATTTGGAGAGGAAGAGGGGAGAAAGGGGAAGGAAAGAGAGAAAATTGCTGCTTTGTCATCAGATGATTTAATCTTTCCTCTGCATGAAGGAGCGGCATGCTTTGAATTAGCGAGCGTGTCTGAGTAACGACTAGGCAGACAGCCTTGGGCGATGTTCTCCCAAAATATTGGCAGATAAATATCCTTCTTCGAATAATTAGCAGCAGAAGTCTGTAGCTCTGAGCCATCGATTCCCCGTTCCCTTTAGTCATCTAGCGAGGCAGTAAAGGCCAGACGTCCACTTTCTTCATGTACATGTACCCGTCGATGTCATGGTTGTGATTGGTTTATTAGTCAGTAGCGTCAGGCACACACTCCAATGAGTGTGTGATTACGCTTTCATGGAATTCTTCGTCCAATCAATGTTGCTATTATCTTACACATGATATCAGTCAGACACATGGTTATGTTCATATAAATTAAATCAGCTATACATCCAGGGCTCTGTGACATAAAGGTTTGCGATCAATCGCTAAATGGCAGTGGCCAATCAACACCACTGTTGCATGCGCTTTTTGTCCAAAAGACTGACCAGCAACCAATCAGAATTCGTCTTTCAAATTTGCGATTGATCGCAAACCTTTATGTTACGGGGCCCAGGTGTTTATATGAAGAGTTTATTTCCAAAAAGGAACTAAATCCACTATGCACACTTACAGGAAAAACGGGTTTCTTAATCTCATTTTGAACAGGTGCCTATGGGAAACTGCACTTCGTACGTGGCAATAAGTTGGTCTTGCTTGTCTGAAATTCTTTTTCTTCCAAAAACTTTAAAATTTCTCACTGTGCTGATACTAAAAGCACGATTTTTAAGAGAAATGGATTGAGGCCCGTTTGGAAACAATCTCTTCATATAATAAACACAACATTTGTTATCAATACTGTGCACAGATCAAGTATAAATAACGGAACATGTGAATAAATCATATTCTATCGCATTATCATTATTTCGATCCTATATCACCTGGATGACGCGAGACATGGCACATATTCATATAAGTGTGGAATTTGAAAAAAAAAACCTATTCCATTAAAAGACATTTCTCAGATGTCAAAGGCAGTTATGCTTGTTTATGTCATTTGATATTTCCCACTGTGTGTACAATTCAACTAACCTAACTGTACATCACTTTCGATTAATTCATTTATATGCTTAACTATCACTTTCTGTCGTGCGTTTATTTAACAATTTTAGAACTACAATACAGAACTGCAATGTGCATGTAAATATTACGCATGCTTCTGTTTTGATAATTATACATAGTTCTACTTTTATAAATTATTACATTTATGTCCCTATTCTGTCCATGATTTTATTATAAAATATGTGAAATGCAGGAACGAAATTAAATCAAAGAAATGAGATCTCACTGGTGTCACATTATGTCCATCCCCTGTACACACACACACACACACACGCACACACACACACACACACACACACACACACACACACACGCACACACATTCACATGTCATACCCGCACACACATACCTTCTCACGCACACATATACACACGTACGCACACATACACGTAAAACCTTATACACATAGAAAAATCTTTCGAAAAAACGCGTCTAGCACATATATATCTTGTGACGGACCGCTTTCGGTGCGACTGTTGTTAATCAACCTGTAGAAATGAGATGTACCTCGACTCAAAGCAAGAATATACCTTCAGTAATTGCACTGTTCGTTTGTATTCCACCAATATATGCCGCTGTAAGGACACGGCTTACTTTACCAAAGTCCCTGCTAGTCTCACTTTCAAAAAGTGCGTATCTTTCTTTCAATTTCACCGACACCACTTCTTGTAAAGCCCATGTGATTGGGCGGATTATGAGACCTGTTGTGGCGGTTATTTCGCACTCCTCTCCATTAAGCCCTTCTACCTGACTTAACCCAGGAGGCGCTTTTCATCTGCACAGTCATGGTCGTTGGTGGTAATGCACGTACCAACGTGGCCGATTGAACCAGCGGTATGGGTTCAGAGGAGGCTATTAAAGAGAATTAGTCGAGAGAGATGAGTAGTGTTTGATAGGGTTTGGTAGGGTTTGATGAAAGAACACAATAGAGCGCAGTAAGTGTTGAGGAATTATTTGGATGTTTTTTTCATTTTCCATTCTGCGTATTCCCCTTTGTATGTATCCAGGCGGTGTGCCTAATGCAACACACAAGACGCGAACAGAGAGCAAGAGTGACTTGTCTGCTTGATGTATAAACTACAAGTGTCTTTATTCTGGAGTACTTTCGATTATATATATGCATAGGCATAATACTTCTATCATGTTGTCATCCTTGGTACTGATTGGTACAAAGATATTTGGGGTGAGAGAAGTGAGGGAGTGACCAGTGGCAGGATGCTGGGGTCGAGTACATGGATAGATTTGCATGCGGGAATAAGAGGAGAACTGATAGTTTGATACTTAGCGAAGTACAAAGTGAAAGTGTGACATGCAAGGCATGGTAGAACTTAAAGGAGCATAACAAAAAAGATACATGTAATATGGATGTGCAAAATATCTCATATCTATCATGTAGTTCAATACACTACACCCCGTCATGTCTGGTGGTGGTGCCATCAACATCATGGACATCCTCGTTCGAGTGGTATATTAGTAAATCATTAATGGAAGGATAATGATGATGACTATTATTGGGTACTGATAATCGTACCCATAATCGCATCAACGGTCTATTGTTGGTCAAGTACCCGGATACGCCGGCTATTAGTATTGGGCCATTTATAGTTAGTGCGCTGCACTGACCATAGGGTATTTAAACCCCTGCTTACTACAATTTTGTATCACACCTGACGAAGTGTTGCAGCGGCACACGAAACGTCGTGATCTTTTCGATACCGTTTACCTTACATTGCGAGACAAACGATTATCAGTAGCCATCCATCTGCAATGAGTAACATATTTAGCATTATGACTATTATTATTATATTAACGGCGATTCGATGAGGTTTTCACGATATGAAAAGTTATTATGCAAATTGATAGTAACAAGTATGATTGAAATAATAATGATAACGAGAATACCAATAACAGTGATGATATTGATAACGGTAATGATGAAATATAATTACATACCTTATCTTAATACTCATCATGTCACCTGATTGGTTGACATTCATAAAATTAATAATCATATCCATCTTGCATTTGAGAGAGGGAATACTTCAAAAGTACTATTGACCGGTCAATAGCACTTTTGTTGCATAGATTTGCATAAACATGATAAGACAGTGGCGACCGGCTTGTGCAATTTAAATATCAAGTGAAATCAATGACAACATAGATGCCATGTTTGTTATTGCAGCATCCGTTATATACCTCGTTTGCAGAATCCTGCTATCCGATTGGTTAACAGTCATGACATACGCGACATATATCCATCTATTCTGCTTTTAAGCGGTACCATTGACTGATGCGAAGTATATCTATAGACGATCGACGATCGAATTATCACATATATGTCACGATCGTTATTCACATGACGCCATATGTTATTTGTATGCGCACCTTTTGCAACGTACATGCGGTACGGTAAAGGCAATTGCAAATTGAAATCAACGATGTTGATTTTTGAGCAGCTATTGAGATTTTGCTCTGGAAAGTAATGTTAAACATTGTTGGCTTGAACTAAAGTGCAAAAAAATATCAATAGCAGTAGTTGATGTATGCAGATAAACTGCTCTGATATTCTGCTGTACATGTAGTTCATTCACTAATAGTATTGAAATAATCATTGTAATCATATGAAAGGTACAAGCAAAAACACGTGGAAAACGTTAAGACATATCAACATCACCTTCATCATGTTCATCATATAATTAACATTATGGCCATCGTGCCATATTTATTATATCAGGAGTGATCGTACCGGATAATAAATTAATAGATATGTCCATTCTTTATTCAACAAACAGTATATGACGTGATGTGTTACTGGTCCCCTACAATGAATTGAAAAACATCATAATAACCTAAAGAGTGGTAACAAAAACATGTGTTACATTTTTGCCACAACTCGTTTGTCTTTGTCTTACGAATCCGTTTGCTAACATGTTACCACATCAGCTTTGAAATAGGCTGTTCACTTACAATAATATATGTCTTTATCAGCATATCACCACCCTTCCTCATTCCTCACTCCCCTTTCTTGATTTTACCTCTCACTTTTTCTCTTTCCCCCCTTCCATTTCCCTTCGATAGATTCCCATGTCATGAAACTAATATCACAAAACACAGACACGTTAAGAAGAAGACGACTTCTCACGCTCGTTGAGGTGATAAAAAACACTTGTTGACTTGTCGGAAAGAAGATAAAGTTTAATCATTCGCCCAAAAATCATGACAATTCAAAATATATACACACAATACATTTGGATGTATAGTAGATGTAAATGCGGAAGTATGTTTTTGATTTCGTGTTGTTCAATTCATTTGCGGCGCATTATGGCTGGAAATATGACGTATGATCATGAGAGAGAGAGAAAAAGAGAGAGAGATAGAGAGAGAGAGAGAGAGAGAGAGAGAGAGAGAGAGAGAGAGAGAGAGAGAGAAAGAGAGAGAGAGAGAAAGAGAGAGAGAGAAAGAAAGAAAAAGAGAGAAGGTTAATAGCAACATCGGGTATGTATGGCTTCACGAGATGTTTTAAGTCCTGCATAACCTTTATCAAATGCCTTTTGAAATTGTTACAGGCGCCTTATACATTGTACATACTGAATACATCTTCATTTCAACATCAAGATCACCTCTGAGGACGGCTGGTTCTGAAACTCCGAAATAAAAGGGGTGAATTCCTCATTCTCATTCTGTCATGGTCACAAACACAGTTTTTTACAAGGAGAGAAGCCGATCACTATCTCTTGTCGATCTGCTGCCATCGTTTCTTCCGCTCTATACATATTTATAGGATATCATTTCTTTTCTTTTTTTTTTCTTTTTCTTTGTTGTCTCTGCATTGTCGCCTTTCCTAAGTCCTCTGCCCCCTCCCCCGGATATCTATGTATTCCCAGGTTTATGTGGTGCGCTTTTCCACCCACACAAGCACTTTCATTACGAGGCTTCCATTGTTAGACGTACATTTTGATTTGTCATGCAGATAAACTGCAAATGAACCCTTTCAAAATTGTTTTCTTCTTTCAAAAAGAGAATATTATGAATAAAAACATATGATATTCCACTGAATCATGTGAATGAAGTGCAATAAACTATTACAAAATTATTAAAATAAAACCAGGTTTATTTTTCACACACCTATGAATTACCCAACCCTCTCTCGTTAAACACATATACACACAAACATGGAGTGTGATATGATGTCGCTTTTAGGATAATTATCTACTGAGTGTAATTTCTAAGGCTGCCATTTTCACCTGAGCAACTACCTCATAGCATCGCTTCTCTAAGCCTCCATCATGTCCATCCCTCTTTCTAAGGTGTACCCCCCCCCCACCAACCTCCTCCCCTTCTATGATGTACCCTCACCCCTACCTCATACCATGGACCCTACCATCGTACACCAAGCCTCTGTCCCTATGTTTTATGCCCCCCCCCATCCCCCCTCCCCCATATACCATTATCCCCATGCTCATACTACCACCGCATCCCCCACCCGCCCCCCCCCCCCAATCTTCCATCTCTCTGTCTAAAATGTACCCGCTCTCTATGTACCCTCACCCCCTACCTCATACCATCGCTTCCCTCAATCTTCCATCGCGCTATCTTAAGTGCACCCCCCCCCCCCACCGCCCCACTCCTCCTCTCTCCTCTAGCCGTCTCATCGCGCGATTACGGAACGCTTGACCTAGTATTAGACAAATTACTTCACGTAACCCAGATATCGGCTTAAAGGATTCATACTGCTTTTGACCAAGATGAATTCTGATTAGGGATTTTCCTGGACCTTCTTTAAAATTCAAATTCTGATGGTGGATAAGGTCAGTTTGAGCTATTGATTGAAACGGTCCTGCAATGATTGGCATTCTTATCATCACTGTGCAGAAATTGAGAACAATAAGAATGCAGATTTGTCCTGTTGTTTCGATCTAGACGGAGCAGGAGGAACAGAGGGAGTATGAAAGTCCCCCTTAAAGAATAAAACATGCTACGGAAGAGCGAGTTCCATTAGCAGTGAGTTACTGCCTCCATAGTTGAGGACGATGATGAAAATGATGACGACGACGACGATGGTGATGATGATGATGATGATGACGATGATGATGATGACGGCGAGCATGATAAGCATAATGATGACGATGGTAATCATAATGGCGACGATGCTATGCATAGCGATGACGATGGACATTAGCATATGTTCATAGTGATAATGTTTGTGATGATTATCATGGTGAATGATGATGACACACCTGGTGATGACGATGACAATGGGGATGACGACGATGATAATGGTGTTGATGATGAAGATGATGATGATAATAATGATGATGATGACGTGCATTATAATAGACGGTGATGATAATGCTGGTTATAAACGTGATTTGCTGGATGACGATGGTAATAAAGATGGTGAAGATGGCGATTGTGGTGTGGTGATGATGATGGAAATGCTTACGATCACGACGATGGTAGCAAGAGAAGGGGGGGGGGGAGCAGAAAGTCAAATACAGTGGTGACAATGTCTATTACGATACTGGTGCTGACCAGAATGTGATACATATGACACGTATACAGCAAATGATGATGTCACAGAGGGAATTGATCATGACACCCTTAATAAAGTGACTAATCATCAAAAAATGACAGGTTGTAATTAGGGTGTGATCGACCTGTCAATCATATTATTCTGATGTACCTAACGCCTCGATCATAAAGGCGCCGTTTCTTACACTTGATGTAATTGCAGCGAAGTGATACGTTGTTGAAATGCGCTGATGATGACGCGTATGAGGAATTTAGAAAACTCCAAGACGACTTAGAATTGTCAACGAATATAAATGAATAAATATATATACCCTCATGCAATATGATTGACATGGCTCAATTTCTTAACATGAGTCATATATGTGTATTATCAATACGGAAATATGATAATGCTGGTGCAGATTTTCAATACTATTGAGTGAATGTTAAATGATGATTATGGTAATGGAGTGAAACCTGTACGCGGAATAACATTTTTATCTTCATCTTCATCATTGTTCACATAATTTCGCGTTTGCATTCGGTCACCATCTCCATTTGACATAAGGCCTGCAGCAAGCCCCGATATTTCCTTTAAAGCGAAACGACGAGTTCGTGTTTTCACGAAATTATTGGAACGTGAACGCGCCGGGCGCAAAGCAGCAGAAACATAATGTCGTCTGCTAGGGCCTTGCTTTAAAAATCGAGCCTGGTAAGCTGGAGTATTACCCAAGTGCTTTGGCTTGAGTAGAGGCATGGATTCACAGACCTACTCTTCTCGCATGACTGTTGACACTATTGATTCACTGGTCCGCTTGTCATCTTTAGCCAGCACCAAACCTAAAACATAGCAGCTATTGCATCAGGAATTCATATCACCCCCCCCCCTTTCCGGTTCCTCGCACTGCACTATGTGATGCAAAATGCGATTCGAAATGCGTGTGGGATTGGCAAGGCCTACGATTCATATCTTTCGTCACTATCTTTGCTCTAGTTTGTGATTCACACTATTTTTCTAATTTTTTGTTAAATTCTTATCCATCATTATCATCATCACCATCATGAATTTAACTTTCTAATATTTGTTATCATCATCGTTATTAATTTCTCTTCTACTTATGCAGTGCTGTTACTGCCTGTTCTTGTTCATGTACTCTATTATTATTATCATTATCATCCTCTTCTTTCTCATCATCCTTTATTCTTCATCTTCTTGTTCCTCGTTATCTCCTTCTTCTGCTTCAAACCTTTCGTCTTCATAGTCATACCCTTTGTATTGTCATTCTACTTCTGCTTCTTCGCCATTTGCCTTATCTTCTTTATCATTATCATCTATAAGCTCTACTTCTTTTCCTTCCTCTCTTCCTGCTCTACATCATCAACTGCTTCTTCTACTTCTTGTTCATTCTTTTTCTTCTTCTTCTTCTTCTTCTTCTTCTTCTTCTTCTTCTTCTTCTTCTTCTTCTTCTTCTTCTTCTTCTTCTTCTTCTTCTTCTTCTTCTTCTATTTCAACTTCTTTTCTTCAATCTTTGTCTTCACTCTCTTATTTCCATTTTCTTGCTTTTTTGTATGAGATCATCCCTCATTTGAACACAAACTCATAAATATGTATGTGTTTTGGTATGTTTCCATCTACCGTAGATCCAAGCGCTGGCACAATGGTATGTGTACGCATGCGCCTGGGACATTTATTATCGTCTCACAATGCTAACAATGCTAGTGTACACATTGGCTTCGTGTCAAATATCAAACAAAGCAATCACTTGATTCTTCTTTTCTTCAAATCACAACTTATGTTATGAAATTAATGAAGTTATACATGTGTTTTTCCTATATCCTGTTGCCATCATTAATTACTTGAATAGTTCTTATATTTGTAGATAACATATACTTGAATTTGATTTGATTCATGAGTCAAATGATGCCGCATTGGACGTGTCATGTTCAATTTTTTGACGTCACGTGCGAGGCGCTCTCATATGCTGTGTACTATAAAGTTACATAAATTGCTCTTTTACTGTTTTTGACAAAGGATTTTTTTCTTCATACAGGTATTTGTGTAAAAACATATTTCTGATGATGTATCAAATGCGCTGGTAAAATGATTTTCCAAAAAAACTGCACACAACATTATGGGAGAGCACCTCGCACGTGACGTCACAAAAGCTTTCTTATCCTTTAACGGATTTTCATCAAACCTTTACTTTTATGTTTCTCCTGTGTCTCCTTTCATTGAGACATACTGAATTGAGAGTGACCTATCCCTATAATTGCACAACATCGTCACAACTTTTGTATTCATGTATGAGTCTACATGCGATTAATACTATGTTTAGATTATGTTATGTGAGCTTTCACTTAGCATGATCCAGTAACCATGGTTACCATTTGCGCGTACGACGCATATACCGTGCCGATTTGGTCTCACTTAAAGCAGTTGGTACTGAAAAAATAGTAAAAGTAAGGCCGTTTTTCTCTATTCAATGCAAACTCTACATAAAGCTATCATTTGGGAAGTATCCCATAGCAACACAAAAAGTGATAAAAATATGGCATTAGGCATTAGATCCATTAACGTATACCTGTTTGTTGTACCTACTCATCAAACAAAATATGTATATGTATTTGAAGAGTTCTTTTTCAAAAGAGGTTGCATTAATTCTTTCACGAAATTTGATTTGTATGTATGTATTTATTGACCTTTATTAACGTCGTGAAAAAAGAAAATAACATTGACAAGTTCGTTTGTTCCAAAAGCGGTTACCCGTATTTTACTGAGCCCGTGTATTTGCGTTGATAACAAAGGAGATGATGATAAGGATGATGATGATGATGATGATGATGATGATGGTGATGATAATGATGATGGTGATGATGATGATGATGATGATGATGACGATTTGAATGACTGTATCTTCAAGAATGATCTTTAGGAGTCTACAGAAGATACATATATCAATTGGAATAACAAATGTGATGGGCTCAACCAGTCAAACTATTCGAGAACGCAAAGAGAGAAACATGTTTATAACTTGTGCCATTCTGCTGATTTACTTGCTGTTGATTCACACCAGTTATATAGAAAAATATTCCATCTGACACGAGAGGAGTGAACTGTTAATATGCTGACGATTTCTTTTTCTTGTCCCAAACGTGTTTGAATGAAGAGATTGTTTATACATTCGAATTGTCTCTGTATCAACATGAAATGAAACACTTTATAATTACACATACGTACATATGCATACTTCGGACAAGGACAAAATGACAAAGGTGTGTTTTTGTGTCTGTGTATGAGTGTGTGTATTACGATATGTGCATATGTATAATTGCGTTCCTCAAAATGAAAAGGTGACGTATAATCTTTATGCAGCTTATAAGTATATATGAACTAAGACTTTGTAAGAACTTTTTTGAAAATATCATTCACTGCAAAATCAAATTCATCTTGTATTGTGTATTATGGAGTAATACTTTACTCCATTAGTGGGGATTGTACGTCCCACTATTTAATTCTAGATCAGCGCACAGAAATATCATCAATTCACCATTAAATAATGGCATATTCTAATTACTTTTCTCTGGATTTATGTCCTAAAACAGGTTGACAGGCGTTGTTCGTATATCTAGGTTTGATCTAGATTTACTTTGCCACCGTCTAGCTTGACATGTGATGGGTGGAGAACGTTATCCTTCGGGGACAATTAGGAGATGAAAAACTGCGAGAAAGAAAAGCAAAGAGATAGCAGTAAAATCCTTTGCAGGAGATTGAATTAAAGAGCAGGTATGGCACAAAAGTGCTTTCTTGCATGACCTTGAAAAAATGAATGGAAGTATGAAGAGGGTGACCGTTTAATTTGAGATGACGCAAAGTGATCTGAGGAGAGAATGTATGTCAAGTTCATCTAGCGGAAATGGGAGCTGTACTTTATCTTTGCCACACTGACCTACTTTCACCATTCTAATAGTTTGACATCTTAATCACCAGCACAGTTTTCAAACGATTTATTTCTGTTTTTACTGACGTTGAACGTCGACAATGACCCAATGCAATAAGGTAATGACATTGTGCAATACGCGGAAGTCAGGCCGCAAACGACATTCATTCCAATCATTTATAGCCAACGGTTAAGACTACGTTTAAAATCTAGATGATAGCATTATCTCTCCTCCGCGTATGAATAAGACCGATGTAGCAGAAGAGATTGAGTAACGATGGAGTGATTTGATGACGTGGTAGAATGGAAGTAAAAGGGGGGAAACTGATCGGGGCCGCAGTCGACATCTTCTGGGCCCCATTGGGGGCGTCGCTGAGGCGGAAGAACAACGATTTATCGGACGCGCTGGTATGGAAAAGGCCCCGGCCCGACAGGCGTGCGGTATGGGTACGGGCACTCCTGCATCGCTGCGCCCAGAGCTAGGGCGGAGGTGATGCGAAGGAAAGCAGGCACAATTAAAAGACGCTGCCATGACACGAGAGCTGCCATGACACGAGGAATAATGACAGACACGCAACAGGACGTGAGAGGCAATGTTAGGTAATTGGATCGGCAAAGCTCTCCACCAATCAGACAAGTTTTTTTTTATCTTTTGGTAGCTCTGTGTCAATGGGTGAAAATTACTGGTAGATATGCCCGATGACAATAGAAAGAGTCTTGCATAACACAGTGAGTGATTTAATGCATGAACGCATGCATTCAGCAGTACGACGATTCACCAACCTATCCGTCTATACAACTATATAACTTTATTTTATATATATATATATGTCTATCTATCTATCTATCTTTCTATCTATCTATCTATCTATCCATCTATCTATCTATCTATCTATCTATCTATCTATCTATCTATCCATCCATCTATTAATCTACATATCTGCATACCTACGATCTAATCATGTATACCTGTACTTCTTTATTCTAGCCACTCACCCCCCCCCCTCTCTCTCTCTCTCTCTCTCTCCCTCTCTCTCTCTCTCTCTCTCTCTTTCTCTCTCTGTCTCTCTGTCTCTCTCTCTCTCTCTCTCTCTCTCTCTCTCTCTCTCTCTCTACATATATATATATATATATATATATATATATATATATATAGATAGATAGATAGATATAAATACACTCATAAAAATAATATTTTATTAGCGAAATGGAGAGCGCAGCTATATTCAACGCTCCTCTCTTCTGTCATCAACTGAAATAAACCACGACGAGAGAAAAACATAACTCCGCTGAGAATCGAACCCAGGTCTCTCTGATATAATACGCCACTGAGCTTAAAATCCACTAAGGCCATTGTTTCATAGACCTCTCCTCGTCGAAAGCGTGGAAACGAAACATGCTAAAGGGAAACAGTTATTTGTAAATGACTTCTTTTTGTGTTTACACCGTTTCGGTATGTTTTGTTATGTTTAATCAAGAGAGAGGTTTACGGTACACCATGTGTACAGTCCTGGAAGGACTAAGATGAGAGAAAAGTAGGTAGAATTGGAGATGAATTGAAAAGGCGAGAAAGTGGTAATTTGAAATTCTTTCGAAATGAGTGTAGTCATGAAAAGGACTGTAAACCATAAAGAGTGAAGAACTGATGAGTAGAGAGGTAGACTTGACGTGTCGGGCAGATTGACGCTCCATCTTTATGTTTGTTCAGCATGTCAAAAAAAAAATCAAACTTAATCCTTTCGTTAATTTCATTGTTGTTTTACATTATATTTGTGTTTACATTATGTTATGATTCAGAACCGGATTTATTTTATATTCTTTTGTCACACCGACAAGTGTGACCACTAACCTATATTCTTGCCTACTAACACATACCATGTACTTGTCTTGTCGCACATCGTACTTGTGCCAATTTAGGTTACAATACATAATATAATTTTCTATGTGTGTACGTTGTTTATGCATTGCAAATTATATTGTTTGTATGTGTTTGTTCGGAAAGAAACGAACATTTGAACTTTAAATTATTAAATAATATTGGTGAACGTTCTTCATTTTGTTGATTTGAATACACTCTTCAAAACTATGATGATATTTTATGAAATATATAATCTTCATACAAAGACACGTGGGCAGATCTTGTAAATGAATATAACACATGTTAATGAAATAAGGCGTTGATAACTAAAATCATGTAAGGGACACGGGAAGTGAAAGGAAGAGAGACCATATAAGGGACCGATAAGAAAGAGACTATTGAGCAAGAACAGAGCAAGAAGTAGGTGATAGAATTCGAGAGGAAGGGGAAGAGATAAGAAGAGAAGAAAAAAAAAACAATGCTTACTTACTTATATAGCGGGAGAGAGAAATAGAGAGAGAAAGGGGGGGGGGGAGAAAGGGAATGACTAGCAAATACCATGGATACTTCGTAATTCTCTGAAATGCCGCCGCATGCTTAATTCGCTTACCATGTACCGCCAAATGCGATACTGGACGGTGTACCGACCCTTAGCCGACAATTGATATTGGACTTATTAATCTTTCAAAATACGCTTATTTGGTATTTCTTTCTGTAGGAATTATCCCTCAATAGTTGCTTTTTATGGCGGATATTTTCAATACCAGTAAGCCTTAGAGAAATTGAGCATGATCTGTACATTAAATACACCACCTCGCAGAAAGCGCGCGCTTCTGAAAGGGAAATCTTTTCCTTTTAACACACGCGCGCGGAATTATTGCTCATTCATATCCCCGATCGTCCGCCCGGGTACGTGCACGCATTGAAGTTGGTGCATACCCCTTCAATCTGGTCTCGTTGTATTTTTCTCTCTACATGTTACGTGAAGTGGCAGGCACCAAGTTCTAGTTGGTGGGGAGAATGGAGGAGGAAATATCGGCAGTGGAGACGACGCCCAATGCCATAGAAAGACTAGCCAGGATTGGAGCTGGCGCTATCATTAACCCGTCGCCAGAAATGGACCGCGAGAGAGCGCCATGACTAGAAATACGCCACCCCATGCTGAGAGCGCTTGTAAAGTAGCGTGCTCACTATAATCATATTGCATTTATTGTTACAGGATACGGCTTGAACATAGCCCAAGAAAAAGCGCTCGCCTGAACATTGATTTGGCATGAATTCGTACTAATCTTCTTTTCTACTCACCCCGTCGCTCTCCAAACATGAGAAGGTCGGATCGGGCTACCAATGAAAGCATCTCTTGTGTTCAGCCAGACGATACAAGTCAATACCCCCTTTCAGCAGGATATTTCCCTTCAGAATGCGATGTAAGAATGCTTGCTGAGATTTTAGCTGGTATTAATGTTCCAGCAACCGACAAGAGTCGGTAAAATTAATATTTTCATCTTAACGTGGCCTTTAGCCATTAAAAGCTTGCGGGGATCAAAAGAGTTGATTCATATTGTCATGGAACTTATGATTTCTCTCTTAAAACTCGTTTGATTTTAGACATGGATCCTTTCCAATACTCGTATTTTATTGAAGCACATATCTAAGCGCTGTGGAGCCGGCTCGGAGCCTTGCAGCACCTACGCAGCCCAGCAGGGCCTTTCCCACACAAAAGGATCTGACATAGATTGCCTTTCATGTTATATTATTACTATGATCATGATTATTATTACTACCATCGTTATTGATATTGATATCATATACCATATATATGATAATTTATATATTCATTAGTTGTATCATTTTTCTTATTAGCATCGTAGCGTTATTGATATTTATTCCACAATGTTCATACAATAATATGATGAGTATTAACAACATGAGAATAGCTAATATCATGACATATTAGTTTTAATCAGTGATTCAATTCACTTATTCATGTCGTTTGAATATTTTCTTATTTGATCAAAGTTGTTAATTACATGGTAATTCATAATTAAATTAGCAATTCCTGTAATAACGAACAGCTAAAAAGAAATCATGAAACGAAATGATTTACAGCTGTCCATGACACCAGAATGAAGTCAGTACACCAGATGGTATCATCAGATCTCAGTTGATTGTACTTTGATCTCAAAAATTAATAGAAACATCCATAAATTCAACATCGCATTCCCTGCGATCATAACTATCTGAAAGCTGTCAGTGGAAGTCGTGATTTATCGCCGTTACGTCCTTTCTACTCCAAGGAGGGCGGGGATCAAAGTGATTAGTGGTATTCTTGCTTCACATCTTCCTTGCGATAATTTATGCCTTCTCCCATAATCTGCAGGCGGATTAGCGAGCGAGCAAAGTAACGGAGCGGAGCCAGATTGGCTTGACAAATTAGAGCACAGCTCCCGTCAAAAAGTCAGAACAAAACCGTTTGCACGTCATATTTCCGCGCCGATGCAAATGACATCTCCCTTTATCTACTTGAGGATTACATTCGACGATCATAAATAATCACATAACCTCTATATCCCGGTTCCGTTGAGGCTGGGTGAGGGACAAGCTTTCATTGGCAGGGACGATGTTTGATTTATAACTTTTGCAAATCCCTTCACCTTTGAATCCTTCCTTAGTACATTTTCTGTCAATGATTAATTACTTTGGGAAGTGAACGCGCCCTCAATGCTCCGTTTCAGACCGGGCATTCTATACGCCAAACGTGCTGGAAATAGGTTGACAGGTAGAGTCCCTTATACCCATAATGCACTGGTGGGACTCTACAAAGTGGGTGTTACTTTTTAAAACTTTGAGAGTAAACAGAGTTAATAATGAAACTATCATAGTTTCTATCTATGCAATACGTATTATGATTCCCTGGACTTGTAGGGTGACCACTGAAGAAACTGTCCAGATAGCCACATTTTAAAAGAAGTTCATCTCAGAATTCGATACTTATGTTTTGTCGGGCATGTTCTTCGTAAATGTAGAGCAAGATGATCTCTCTTATGACGTAGAGCTCATACAAAGAACTCAGTACAGAGAGTTGATGCTCTCCACGATCACCTACGTCACAGGTTCTGGCACTTAGATCGATAGATAGATTTGATATTACATGAAGATCCTGACCCATTTGTAGCACGTGTTATTGCTATTGTGTCTATGTATATGGAAGTGGAGCGGTGAAGGGGGACTGTTTCACGGACTCTAACGCTGAAGGGTCGTGGTTCAGACCCATCTTCTACCGTCTCTTATATTTATTTAGCAAGATACCTGTCCCATATCACGATTGTAAAATGAAGCAGGTAGCATTCGTAATTCAGTAGCCGTTTTAACGCCTTGTACCCCACGTGTGCCCCCTTAACCCTTTGTGTGCCAAATAAACTTTTACTCTATGGGATTTGTGTGTATTACTTGTGGGAAGAGGCACACGTGGCACACAAAAGGTTAATACACACAAATACAAGTGAGCAGGAGTTTATGTCGCGCACATGAAGTTAAACATAATTGTCTGACCGTCTCAGAGGGTAGTATTCATACTGATGAGTGTACATGTATAATACATATTTGTTTTAAATTTCTATTCTTATATTACAATACGTGAGTCTTGCGGTGGTACAGCACTTTATTTCTGGTCGATATTTCAGTAATAGCGACAGCTAATGGTGTGTCGAAAACAGGCGCTGCGATCGTGCCGAACCAGCGTTCCTCGCGATGCGAACCACTCAAAACTAGCGGAAGAATGCGGGGGAAAACTCACAACAGATGATTTATCTTTCTTGTTGTTAACACGGTCTATTCTTGCCGTCTGTTTGTGGAATATCTGTGTCAGCTATTCAAAGGAATCGATAACACTGGTGCCGTTATTGGTTTACGAACAATGGGAAATGGGTCAATCGTAAAAGAAGAGAAATGCCAGAGAGAGGTCTGACGGCTTTCCATCAACCTAGTAATAAGACCTCGGACACACTGCGTACACCATCGTGACCAAGTACACACGGGCACTGTCTCGCACAGTAGCAGGGCAACCCGCAATCATTCACAAGCATAAAAGTTATCAAAATATCGAGATTTGGTGATACAAGCACGGAGACGGGCCGCAATTGTTACAGTCTTTGATGAGGAAAAAGGGCATTTATGCTACCATAAATTACTTCACCTTGATGGATTTTTTTTCTTCAAATAATAGTTATAAAGCGTGCGATGGCGTTGATAATGAAAGAAAATAATTGCGAAGAGCTACCGTACACAAACACCACCATTCAAGCACATGTTTGATACAAAATAATAGATAACCCAGATACGGCCAGAAATAGGAGAAAAGTCTTCAAATTGACACAAGGAATATAAATCAAGGAGCCTGATTTTAACCACCGATTTCAGGAGCATGATTCATCTTATACATGTCAGCTATGACTAAAAACACACACTGGACTGCGAGATTGATGATCGCCCCCAGTATAGATAAGACGTACAACTAATCGCAAAAAATCAAATACGAGCAAAATGATACCGTCCTCATATCATAAAAAGATGACCAATATTGATTAAACGTTTGCCCTGATTAATTCATAAAAGGCCAATACTTCTTATATTTAAGGAGGTATGTAAATAGATTAGACTTTGCAATGGTTAAACTATTCGCCCACAGTATCACCACTCGTTGACATATAGTCACAAATACTACTAAACGGATAATGCAATACCTCCCTCCTCTTTTGGTCAATTGGCGTGATTAGATTCAGCTTCATGCTCGATGAAGTATCGCTATGTTGTTTAAATTGTCTTGATATATTCATAAATTATCATTATGATTGTCCATAAATTCACAACCATATTTCGTTCTTGATCACAAAATGTTCACCATCCTAGATAAACATGTTTCTACAGATCGTCAAGGTCCGTGCCAACATGTAGGTAAACGCGTGTGTTTAGCTTTGATCTAATCCTAAAAGGAAGTAAAAGTAGATCCAAGACACTATGACGGGATGAGGGATTATCTGACAATTGAAAGTAACTTCATTCCGAAGTTGACTTCACTCTGAAAAAAGGTAATATTATGTATAATATTCACTGCTTCATATTGTGAATTCAAAATGAACATGATGAAAGGAATACGAGGGTGCGGTCATCCTAACCATTGACTCTCTCTGAACAGAATGGAGAGAGAGAGAGAGAGAGAGAGAGAGAGAGAGAGAGAGAGAGAGAGAGAGAGAGAGAGAGCGGGGGGGGGGAGCAGTATGCGCGGCTCAGCTAGCGACCCTTTGACTGCAACATTGGGGTCAGTTCTACTGAATACAGACATCCATCAACCGAATTATTTGGTTCCAGCCAATTACGGGTCCTAAATGACACAATTACATACCAATACACCGTCAATCTTGCTGCAAAAGGTACCTTTAGTTCATAACCATCGGGTTAGCCGCTTTACTTCTGCTTAGTCTGAACTCATGGTACTGCGCTCTCACTTTCACTTTCTCGGCATCCCTATTAAAAAACGGAAGAGCGAAAAGGGGGGGGGGGGGGGAGAGGGGGGGGGGCGTTATTAACTGTCTAATTCCAGTACATTATTTCTCATGGGTTCTGTTTGATCGTTTCCCACACTACTACATGGCTTTTAATTTCTCAATGGCAATACTAATGCAGTATTGGCTCATTAATATTTATTTCAAAGTATGATTTGTGGAGTCATTAATGTTTCATTCTGGTAATCAGCGCACCTTTCATGGGAAAGGTTGCATTAAACCAATGCATTTCTTGTGTGGAAAGAGAGTATCCACACTGCATAAAATAACACGAATAAGGTGTCTGCAGACATTTTTGTTGTTCATTATGAACGGCTAGTGATTGCTTTTTTTTTCTTATGTGTATTTTTAAAATTCAAAGGAAAGACTAAAACAGTTCTATATTCGATAACGTAAGTATAGAAACAAGACGTTCATCAATTTATACATGCACATGTATGCGAAATTTGATTACATTTTTTTTTCTTCCATGGTCAGTGACAAAATTAAGTGCTCCTCCTGAAAACTCTCCTCTAATTTCACTTGCATTCATTGCAACCAGGTCTTATCAAACAAGGAATCTGGAAGCAGTACGAACGGAAATTGCGAGCCGTCTCTATCCCCACGCCACAAGGATCATTACCCTTTCGTCGAAGAATTGTTTCAAAAATTCTCTGGGTCTGTAGGAATAATTCTTTCTGTTGACGTCGTCAATATTTTCCGGGGGACAAAGATAGCTGACCTAGATACGGCTCCGTGAACTAGAACAGCGCGCGAATTTCTGCACATTTGGTTTCCCGCCGAACAATGGCCGTCTGCTCCTGACGGTCATAACTCTATTCGCTATGATTATTACATCTCTCTCTTTCTTCTGCCCCATTCAACCGCCGACGATGTTTTCTGAACTAACAGACACAGTTTCGTTTTGCCCAGGACGGCGTGTTTATATTCTTCATAATCAATTGCTTATGTTGCATGTCGGGAGCCGTTTTGGCAACATTCCGAAGAAGAAAGGAAGACAGCGTGTGTACCCATCAGTAGTTCTTCTTCAAAGTAAACAGGCGCTCTGTGAGCTGTCATATTTTGTCAATCAAGAGAACGTGTTGGAATGCACGCGCCCTTGATTAAGCTGATAAAACCAATTTGGCGTCTCATACTCGGGACCAGCTCCTTCTTAACAGTCGGCGGCGACAGGACAGTAATGAACAACAATTGAGGGAGCAAGATGAGATATGAAGGAGAGGGGGAGAAAGCAAAAGCAAAAAAAAAATGGAAGCGGAGATCACCTTCAGGGAATCCTACTGGAAAGAGGTTGCCCGCTGCAAATGAAAGCAATTTAAGACACAGATCAGAGCTTGGAAAAGATATATATTTGACGAGTGGCTACACTATCCAAGCCAACAGTAGGGAGATGGTAATCCGCAATCTTGTACAGTAAATCCACGGACAGGGTCGCGATTCGACATCACTATCGTCATGACTGAGGAATAAAACAGAAAACAGAAGAAGATAAGATGACAAGGAGACAAGATATGTGATAGGAGGGGACAACGATGATGGGTAGCTAATTGTACGCTTGGCGTGTGTCACACATACATCACACATGTATCTGCATAGCTCCTCAAACTAACGTAAGGGGGGTTAGCTATAGTGTATAAAAAAAAAACACTAATACTAATATATTTAAACACATGTTAAATATGGCTTGCGGTGACAAACAAGAGAGAGAGAGAGAGAGAGAGAGGGAGAGAGAGAGAGAGAGAGAGAAAGAGAGAGGGAGGGGGGATAGGGGGAGAGAGTGTGTGTGTGTGTGTGTCTGTGCGTGTGCGTGTGTGTGTGTATGTGCATGCGTGTGAGAGAGAGAGAAAAAAAAAGAGAGAGAGACGGAGAAAGAAGGAGAGAGAGATAATGTTCGGGTGTATACAAACTAAATACCACTTCATTTTTCTTCTCCGTATTTATGTTCTACTTCTTCTTCTTCGTTTTCTTGTACATCTTTTTATTATTATTTTTCTTCATCTTCTTTATATCTATCTATTCTTTATTCTCTTCTTCTTTAAGTTCTTCTCCTTCTTCTTCCACTTGTCTTCGTTTTTCGTATTTTCTTCCTTGCTATACTTCCTGTCACCACTTGCGTTACATGTAATCAAAATCATATTTCAATATACTTGCGAAAACATTATTGTGAAATGAAGTGAACTCATTGAATCATTATGGTTCTTTTAATGAAGAACCGTAGATGAATAGTCGCTATGTCATCATAATAGATAAATATTTTAGTCGTAATCAAAGCGTATTTATATTTATCGATGAAAAGACATGTGAGCACAAAGCAAGTATGCCGGTTGAATCTGGCCGGATATTAGTAAACTGTCGCAAATATCCCTTCAGTGTATGCCGTTTGTTTCTCATATAATGGCCATCATATTCACTGTTTTGTTTATTTCTATCTTTAGGGATATATCCAAGACACGGAGTACACACGAATATCATAAAATGGTATTCTGCTCTATTGTGTGTTTTTCCTCGCGTGTTTGACTGACTGAAAGCTTTTTTTCCGCTGACATCTAATAACGCAGCATCCTGGATGCTTTGACTGCATCTCCGGCCTTCAGAACGAGA
>OZ022580.1:12230826-12273326 GCA_963669155.1 Arbacia lixula
GTGATTGAGAGGGTGTTTAGGACGGTGTGGGAGGGTGTGGGGGAGTGTAAGTGAGCGAGTGTGTTTTGTGTACACGAAGGAGGGAGAGGTGACTTTTTAAGTGTCAGAAATGACGATGGAAGTCAAGGAAAGAGCGATATCTAAAGAACAAGTCGGGAGGAGGGGGAGAAAAAGTCTCTCTATTTTCGTTCCCTTGATGTCAAATTTCCTCTCCTGCCTCTAAACGCAAACGCCCGGGCGCGAACCATCCAATGCGTTTCCGCCCCCTTGCAGTAACCACCATTAACCGACGGGCTTTTCTTATTTGCATGGCACTTTGGGGGGATTGTTGGTCTAGAGCGAGCAGAATGAGTGATACAATGAAGGCAAGACTTGGCTTGGAAAAGTCTTGCTTGGCGGAGGACGGGAAATCGTCTGAAAATGGGGTTAAGTAAAGACAATGTGGCTTGTTTCTCTTCGCCTTTGTTTCCCCTTGGCCCTATTTCGTGCGATGAAAGTACAATGATCTGTCAGAGAACGCCAGGTAATTGAGCAGATAGAGTTTCTCCGCTACCGGCTCCTTGCGATGAGAACAGAAAAGGAAGGGGACTTTGGGAGACATGAAAGATACGGAAGAGAGTGAGAGGGAGAGAGACTTTCTTCTCGGAGTCAAAGGTGTCTTTGCATGAACATCTACCCGGAACGTTATTGTCTTACTGTGATTGTATATTTGTTTTATTTACTATATTTTACTTGTAATGGGATACGCCATGTGTAGTGGATCGTTGCACGGACTCTCGATCCGGAGTGTGTAGGTTCGAACCTAGCAGCTGTCACTAGTGTCCTCCAGCAAACATTTTAAATCCAGATAGCTCAGCCGGACCTTCAGGAGAGGAACGATGACCTGGTAGTGTCATTTAATCCAGAGACTCAGGTTAAACCAATACAGGAACCTCATGCAAATCAGTATTCACACTGCAAACGCTGTATGCGGACTTAATTAATATCATTACTTAATCCATTAGGCTTTTTGTTTCTCCTTGAAATTACTCTCATATTAATATACGGCATTGTTAAAGAGATGAGAACGTTTGATAATCATACCCAACTCCGGAAGCGACGTAGACTGTAAGAGATTTTGAAGGAAAACAAATTATGAGCGTTGTGAGAAATTGACAAGGCGTTTTTCCTTTGACCCTTAGCGTGCCATTTGTGGATAACTTCACAATGAATGCACACAAATCCCATTGAATAGCATACATAGGGTTAATGAGCCCCGGCGACCGATTTTAAGTCTTAACTATTGGCTGAACATTTCACGTTGCCCACATTGCCGAAGTGTTTTGGTATGCAATACCCCATGTCATGTTATATATAGATTTGACCAAAAAAAATGTCTAAATACCAACTTTTTCCCCGAGTATGCAATTGTTATAATTTACGATGTACACTGTAAAAGTGTTAAAATCCGTCTTCTTTTGTCACAGCACTTTCCTTAAAAGAATTGGAAATTGTGGTATCCATTTTTAGAGTCGAAGAACAGATCTTATATATCGCCCAATTCGGCTAACAAATCGCGAGCCAGGACTTCCATGAGCCCGTACAACAGGTATTTCCATCGCAATAAGGCAATTCGCCGGTTTTTTTTTCTTTTTGAGCGGGGTCACTGTTCTTTTTGCCGCCCTCCCCGCCTTTCATCAGTCGAGGTAAATTTACTTAATAATGTCAACTATTTGCTGAGCAAATTTTCTTGAAGCTATCGCTGCCGTAAGAAGCGTGCGAAACTTCATAAATGTTGTTCTTTCCGCAATGAAAGCCAATCAGAGCTGCCGTATTCATGCCAGACCTCCTCGGGCAGGAAGAGGATATCGTTGGCTTTCTTCACAAGTAAACTTGGCTAAATTGAATCCTTTCTTGGTGGGGGCCAATCATTACGGATGCCTTCTGTACGCCAATTGAGTTTGCGTAAACTGTGACACAGTTGTTGCAATTGTTATTGCAGTAAAGTCGAAAATGTAATACAAACAGTCACACATGATGGGCTTTGTGTGGAGTCTTAATCGCAGTAATTGAAGAAGTTGATTTAAGCGCGGTTGGAAGAAATAACTTTTTTATTGGTGTGCAGACCAAATATATGCACGGTGTCAGTGTGGTTGGGAGATACAGCTGGCCTGCTGCCTGAACAGAAACTATATCCCTTAAAGCGAACAGACGTTTTACTAGTGCAGGAGTGCAATAGGAACACTAAAGTATTATGGATCAGATGAAGTTCATGGTTCTTTTATTCTTCAACTAAGCACTTTCAACTTTCCAATATAACTTCTGAGATCGTATGTCTACCCCTGCTCAGACTTAACATGTATATCGATTCGATAGCTGCAAAATAAAATGATGTTTTTTTTATCAAAACAGTGTCTTTTCGGATGGCATAGAATACAAGTACTCGGAAAGAAGACATTTCGTGTGTGTGTGTGTGTGTGTGTGTGTGTGTGTGTGTGTGTGTGTGTGTGTGTTGAGGGGAATGGGGGGGGGGGGCGTTACAAGACAAGAGAGAGCAAACGTATATGTGGTGTGAGATAGGAGAAAAGAGAAAATGTCTAGCAAGAAATAAGCGATACTTGACATGCTTGAGAAAGACATCGCAAACAATGACAGAGAAAAACAATAAGAGATTACGTTAGATAAAAACAGAGTGAGAGAGGAACTCAGCTAGAGATGTCAACGTGGTAGAGGGAATGGATTAAATGAAGAAAGTGCCGATGGAGATACAGATAATTAGAGCAGGAGAACGAGGAAGAGAGAGAGGGAGAGAGAGAGAGAGAGAGAGAGAGAGAGAGAGAGAGAGATGGGGAGAGAGACAAATGAAGTGAGATAGGGAGACATTCTTGGTGGGATGTTCCGTCATCACTTTTGGCGGCTCGGATCTACCGCCGGCCAGAAGCTCGCATTTTATAATGTGCACATCCAAATTTTCTTCGTTAAAATCGTTTCCATATTTAATATCATCAAAGCGGAGGAGAACACCTCAGCTTCTTTTTTCCGTCCAGGTACCCCGACAGTGCAGTGACATCAGAGTACGAGAAAAATACTCGTCAACAAGTGTGAGTTTCGAGAAAGAATCTTAGACAAGTAGATTAATGGTTCTATCATAAGTGATTCATCAAACTCCACTTAACGGTTGTGACGTCTTTTGGTCCACTGGTCGTTCTGGTTGCATACAAGCAGACACATGATCATTATTACCATGATTATATCGATAAATAGATAACGATAGCAAACGATTAGTACCTAGTACCTAGAATAGTATTACGAGCAGTGGCATCATCATAATCAGCATCGTCATCACATTCCTCTGCTTTTTCTTGTTTGCTTTTTTTCTTCGTTTGTTTCTTTTGTTTCTTCTTCCTCTTCATCATCATCTTCTTTTTCTTATAGTTCTCTTTATTCTTCTTCTTCTTCCTCTTCTTCCTCTTCCTCTTTTTTACCTTCTTTTCTTCTTCTCCTTTTGCATTTCCTTCTTTTTTCTCCTTCATCTTCTTCCTCCTTAGCATCTTCATTTCCTTCTTCCTCTTTTCTCTGCTTCCTCTCTTTCTTCTTCTTCCTCTTCTTCTTCTTCTTCTTCTTCTTCTTCTTCTTCTTCTTCTTCTTCTTCTTCTTCTTCTTCTTCTTCTTCTTTTTTATCATCTCCTTCCTATTCTTCTTTTCTTTCTTCATTTTATTTACCATTTCGTTATGCTCTCATACTTAACTTGTTGTTATGTGGTTGTACTATGTCTGAAGATCGGGAGTATGCGATATACACAATAGCTAGGACAGAACTCGAAACAATATTTTATCTTCATCGAATTGACCGAGGACTTCTTGATTTGAAGTATTATCAATTTTATACCTTCATCATCTTCCCACATTTTCCCCAACATGTCATTGTATCTTGTTGTTTTTTGTATATATATCCCATTACCATGTTCATTTCTCACCTAATACATTCTACATAATGATCGCCAGCCCCCCCCCCCCCCCACCCCCCATCCCCCCACCCCCACACACACACACCTCTACCACCAGTCCCAACTACGGCTACCATCAAACTCACCATCTTCTTCTTCATTATCATCATCACCATCACCACCACCACTCTCATCGTCATTATCATCATATGCAATATCTTACAGGTGTTGTTGTTGATGTCTTATTTGACTGTCCTTTTGGATTTCCATCCTCTACCGCTCCTCCTCTCCCTCCTTCCCTCCATCTCGTCCTCCATCCTTCCATCCATTCCTCACCCCCTCCAGGCTTCATCTCCCCCGTCCATCCCGCTTCTCTCCATCCCTCCCCATTCCTATCGCCCTCCCCTCCCCCTCTCCCGCCCATATCGACGTGTCCTGGCATGGAGGGGTTGCGGCGACCGGGTGACGCGTACTTTGCCAAGCTCCTACTATGACGCTGTGCTCCGGAGCAGCAGCAGTTTAATCCTAATTGCGCGCACTGCTTCATTTGGGCTTCTAATTCCTCCCACTTGTTTCGGGAGCACGCTCACAGCCGGCCAAACAAGATGGGAGGTTCTCCCCCACCACTTCTCCCGCCCATTTCTCAAGGAAATGGCAGGGGATTTAGATCTTAATTTAGCCTCTGGGGAGACAAAGAACAAACTTGGGTCCATTTTGCTTTCTCTCCCCGAATTCATGCAAGACAAAGGTGTGTTGTGAGCCGCGGTGGGCCGGTACGACCACGGTGGGCCGAGGAGACCGGGTGTGTTACCCACCTCCCATCACCCCCCTCTCCACCTAGCGAGCTGCTGCCAACGAACTAATCCCATACTGTGTGGTCACCAAGGCAAAAGATAAAGTTCCCACCAACCCCCCCCCCCCGATTCTTTCTCTCCCTCCATCAAATGTCGAGTTTGCTCTTTTGATTTTCCTTCTTATTTTCTCCTCCCCCATGTTTTCCTTAAATTCTCTGAAAGCCTTTTTTTCCCCTGGATTCTCACATCCTGTGCATTAGGCGGTTTGTACTAAAGATGAAGGCTTACCTGGCAGCCAGGGTCGAGCCAGACCCAACATGGAACAAATGAATCATAGAGAAATACAAGTAGACATTTTTAAGATGTTAAGGGTTCAAAAATAAGGTCGTCATATTTTGCTCGTCAGTCATTTCAAGTTCATTAGTCAAGACACGAAGACTTGGATATTTTTGGTCGTGAAATATTGGCATCCGCGGTAAGTTCCATGGAGTTTTAAACCATTTTCCTATTCATTAGAACTATTAATTCATGATTTCGAAAATTTAGCTTGATATTTAAACATTTCAGTTGGATACAAATTAATAGCAGAAACAATTGATCCTGTACTTTTATGCAGCATTCCTACGGATTCACCTCGCCAAAACTTTTCCTTTTTATCGTCTAACAAAACCCCCCTCTATCGCCCATAATCGCTTTTGGTAATTAGGTTGCAGCGTCATTATGGTATAAAATCCCTTTAATTCGCTCGTTCCCCCTTGTCCTCTGTAAATCATGTGCTTGCAACGCGGTTCAATAAATATGTACACGTTTCGAGTTAAGAGGACTCTAACGCAGGACTAAAGCATTATTTAACGAGTGCAAATAATTAATGTTGGATGCATTGGGTGGATGGTGTATGCGAGGTACTCGGTCAATACACTACTCGGGCTACTAGGCTGTTTGGCCGTATTTGCCCAGCGAGAGATTGTTTCTCAACCTTTCTGTGTACGCTCAAATATGGTTTAACTTCGGCTGGCCTGGCAAAACTGCTATTGCTGGGTATTCAAATAGAAAGTAGCGCCACGAGTAAATATGAGCGGCGTAAAATGGGCAGCATTCTCTGAGCTGCGCTGCGCCGTGCGCTGAGTTGATAAACTCGTAACTTTTTGACGGGGTGTATCTGGCGAGCAGGAGTGATCCGCACATTGTTACCTCATGTAAGATGTACCTGTTTGTAAGGAGGAGGGAGGAAAAGTCTTCAGTAACTTCCCACCCTTGTTATTGCAAATATGATAACATTTCAAATCAAAAAAAAAAAAAACAATATTACTATACAATGTAGTCGTACTATTAGCTTCATGAACGTTTGCGCAAAGAATGATGTCTTCTAGACATGTTTTACGATATTTTGAGGATCACTAACTGATTTGTTCTTATCACTATGCGCTGAGAAAAGCCTCGTGTTAGATTTATTAATATTTGTTATCAGGTAAGTATATAACAACAAATACAGAAACGCGTTTCTACAATATTGAAAAAGACACACTTAGAAAAAACGAGTTCCATATTTAGACAACCCTGTTATAACCACAATCTAATCATACTTGATCGAGGCCAGTTCAGAAAAGCAATACATGTGTTACCAAGTGTCTTATATCTTCAATTTAATTTAAAAAAAAACTGGGATAGTAATATATATGCGTGGCGTATGTTATAAATTAATGTATTTTAACTTCTCGTCATGCAGATTCATACATTCGGCAGCTTCTAGGATTGTCATTATTGAAAAAAATGATATATTGCACAAACTGCAAGAGATGATATATCCCATAGGCCTACTAACATAACTAAGTATATAGAATCGATATAAGCCGTTCACATCACATAAACAAATATTGTTTGAGTACAAGAGCTCACACCTCTTTCTGTGTCATGTGTGTACATTTTTACCCGTATTGCACACAGATCCCATTTGGAATACATGTGCCTGACTCACAAAGGGTTCAACTTGGTCCTTTTGATAGCTCCAATAAGAGCTTGAAATAATGAGGCCTTGCCAGAATAAGGCGAATACAGTAAGAAAGAGAAGCAATCCATCGACCACGTTGTGTTGTCATACACGGTGTATGACCAGTTCTACGATAAGGAAAGTTATCAGTCATTGTATTGTTTTGCACATCACTTTTGATTTCATGAATTTTGGCGGCATTATTAAAATGACGTTATAAACGAAATCATATTTTAACCGTATATGAACATGAATATGTGGTTCAATTTTTTTTCGATGACGTTCTTGTTTATCAGATCCAAATTTTGCTTATTCTCCAATGTTGAACCTTTTAATGAATATGCTAATTCTCTATATCACATCTTTTTAACTTTGGCACAAGTAACACACACAGAAGAGTGTCATTTTTGGAATACAAAAGGTGAATCAAAGCTGAAACCTTCTAATTAACATTTAGACCTAATAATGGAACATTTAATCATTCGTATGAATCACTTGGAGCGGTTAAAAGAAGCGATTTGAACCTTCTAATGGTAGCACTTTACTTGTATATTAAGAGTGTCATTTTTAGAATACAAAGGGTGAATCAAAGCTAAAACCTTCTAATTAACATTTTAGACCTAATAATGGAACATTTAAACATCCGTATGAATCACTTGGAGCAGTTTAAAGAAGCGATTTGAACCTTCTAATGGTAGCACTTTACTTGTATATTATGAACGGGGCATGGGTTCAGATTTTGTATCCATGTGCACTTTCCTGTCAGGTGTCAGTCACAAACAAGTGTCCTCCGTAGCTCCCCCGACTCCGACCTACCGCCCTGTCTGTCACACGGCTGGTCAACCGGTACGGATAGATCTCACTTCTACCCCCTTGCCCCCTACCCTCCCAGCCACCAAATTAACGTCGCATCTCCCTCCACCGTGTGGTCTGATTTATTCATAATATACAGAGGGCAAGTTTTTACTCGCTGGCCGTATAGCTGGCTGACCGACCGAGCGGGCAGCTGATGGAACGCCAGCCCGGTCGCTAGGCGAGGCAAGGCGAGCGGGGCTCGGGTCAGCGAGCTATACGCTCCACTCACCCCAACACCGCACCCCCGCATCCCGCGCTCACTCGGGATATTAAACCTACGAACTATCGGTCAGTTCCCATCTCGGGTAGATAACAATCTGGACCACAAGGGGCGCGCATCGTGCCATGGGAGCCAGGTGAGGAACTGACCCTTGCTGACCATTGCATTTAATCACAATTATAATGACTGTGTTGTTCATATACAGAGCGTGACATGGCAAATCACTCGCGATCCATTACCGCAACAATGTGTGTTTTTTCAAAGATTAATCCGGCCATTGTTGGCGGAGAGCGGTCGCCAAGGTCCGAATTGAGTGGTCACTCGATCTTGACCAGACCGGAGCGTGTATTAGCCATACAATTACTGGGAGCTAACCCAATGTATGGCTTCAACAATCAGTCAAGCTTTTCTAAGCACGTGACGGGGTGGCGAAGAAATTAGTCACGGATCCAGCGCACTAACAGAGTGACCGTGGTGACGCGTGGACTGTCCGAAATTCTCTTGACCATCACCCTCTCCCGTTGAATATCTGACTGTGTATTCTCTCTTAAATTTATCATCAACTCTCTCTCTTCCTCCTTTCTCTTATTTTTCATTCCTCCCTCTCTCTTTCTATCTCTCCATTTCTTCTTCCTCACCTCTCTCTCTCTCTACCTCTTTGTTTTTTTATCTGTCCACTTTTCCTTCCTTTATCTATTCGCTCTCTGCCTCTAGTACTCTTTATTTTTCTCTATCCTTCTCTCTTGTCTAGATTACCTTTATTCTCCCCATCCCCCCCCCCTCTCTCTCACTCTCTCTCTCTCTATCTCTCTCTCTCTCTTTATCTCTCTCTCTCTCTCTCTCTCTCTCTCTCTCTCTCTCTCCAGTCTCTCTGTATATCTGTCAGTAAACCACACCTTATATGGCTCAATCAATCAAATGGTATTTAGTAATTATGAACACAATGACTCTTCATATGTAGTTTGATTTATAGTTTATTATCATATGTATCTGCTTGTATTGTCAATTTTTGACTAATTTATCATTAAACTACCGAGCATCTCAATTTCCAATTAGGTTATTCTCTTTTCCCTCTTCATCTCTCAACCTCATAACATATTTTTTCCAACTTTCACATCCTTCAGACAGCCAGTATGATCTGTGTGCTGTAACATTAATCATATTTGACATAAATATCCACAAATTCTTGTATGCAAGATATCACATAGCCAAATCCTGAAAGATGTTCATTCGATGAAAAAAAAGGTACCTAATCAACAATCATTGCATCCCCACAGATTTTTATTTGCATGTGATACATAAAATAACTGCAATTGACACAACAATTGATTTCAAAAGAAGAATGAAGTTGAAGAAATAACTATAAGCCACGTTTGAAGCTGGGGAGAGGCCAGAGGGGGGAAGGGAGGGGGGTGTTGTAAAATCAAAGTTTAAATTAGCATACAAGAAATATATAAAAAAAAAAAAACACTGACATCATATTTAGCGCTTAAACAAATCTGCTCCATCTTTTAGAAGATATTTCATGTTACTGAAAAAACTATTTGCGGGAATTCTTCGTCAGAGTTTTCATGATTTGAGTAAAAACTTCTTAATGCATTATTTCGCTTTTGCAAATGACATACATATGGTGTAAATTTAACAAAATTCGTCAAACCATGCATCAAATATGGTATCTTTTTCATATTATCCAAAGAATTCTAAGATGGTTATTGGAAAGTTTGCTTTGATCATGCTAATGTACAATCATTTCAAAACTATGTACTTTTTTCTGTAAAGTCTTCCATAGAAAGTGCTATAGAAATCCAAATCAAACTATAAAGGAAATGTACACATCTCATAGTTTGCTTGGTTAATCATTTCCAAGACATCAATAATCGAAATATTGTATGATTTGTTGATGGTACGTAGACTACATCTAGTTCTAAAACTTGTTTTCAGTATCATTTTCATATTGAGTTCTGCTTTAAACTGCATTTCTAGTGAAGTGTTCTGTCATGCGAAAAAAAACAAAATCATTTTCTACGTCAAAATTACAATCATATGATCAGCATCTGTAAGTATCTTTCAGTTCCTTGAAAGAACTCTTTTTCGTTCAAAAGAAGACGATGATAGGTCTGATGTATACATACATAACACACACATACACTATGTCAGTATATCGACGGGGATGCTAATGCGCGTCGGTTATTTACGTCACTGCATGCTAAATGTGAATATGAAAATATCAATAATATCAATCCATTATTAACAATAAAAACACGTATATCATACATTCATCTGTAAGAAATAAAAATAAATGCAAATAAGCGGAAATTGATACGGCATATAATGAGACAAATTAAATCATTTCATAGTGAATTTAGAATTGAATATGCATCAGGATTGGAAAAACTCTGAATCAAATCTGAATTGTCATTTTGAAACACCTGTCCGTATGATACGGGATCATAGTTGTCCGAGTGTGTCGGGTTGGTGAAGGTGGATAGCATGGAACATTGGTATTGTAAGCCAACAAAAACATTCTTATTATCCAATCTCATATATCAATTTATACCAGGCTCTTTGTTGTCATACGTAGAAACGAAATAAATGTAAATTAATTGTAAAACATTTCAAATAGACTATGATAAGAACAGAAACGAATAGAAACATATCGAAGTAACACGGCAACTACAAAATAATCGTAACTTAATTGTAGTTTATTTGCAAATTCAAATACTAATTCAATTCGAATCAGGATTAATACGGTATTAACCATAATCGCGTTTTGAAGACCAATTCATTTGTTTTAATCCAAGCTTCTTCCCAATACCTTACATCTCTTTCCGCTCTCGAATTTCAATATACATTAACCCTATGTGAGAAAGACACATTGATTCGCTATTACATTTGTGTGCATCACTTGTACAAGATTCCCTTAACGGTACATAACAAATCGATGAAATATGTTATTCCTTTAATTTTTATTGTTAAATATTAATCCATACATCATCGACAAGATATTTCAATCACTCGAAATGTGAGAAGCAAAAATGAAATTGAAATTATTGCGAATGGTCAATTTAACTTTAATTATTTTTGCACTTCGGGATCAAACAAATTCAATACACGTCCTTACCTCACCTGACATTACAGCGACATATAACATAAATGAAATAACGTGGCTTTACTGCTAATCATTTGATATTGATACTGTTTAATCCATGGATTGACTTATGAAGAAGTAACAAACTTAGCATTCTAATATCAAGCCGAAATGTCATAACAAATGTACATATAATTTTGGGTTCAGTTTTCTTCGAACGGACAACTATTTGAAAAATTGATCATGAATCATTTGTCCTTCGTTCTTACTGTTCTGTTATGTTGTACAATATGTATAAGTATATATTAGCATCTTATATATTGCGTATAATGATGTAACTTTTTTCATGCAAAAATGTTCCCTAATTTGTTGATTAAAGCCTTTCTATCGAACTTACTTTTACCATTATCAATATTATAAGATCTCCCCAGACCCAGACGAATTTCAGGATAAAGAAATTAGGTGCAGCTAGTCGAGATGAACGGGTTAGTACGCGTACAACATGTTTAAACCCATACAAAGTAGATGGAACTACACATTTTGCAAGATACATTTGAATCTAGCTAATAATTTAAAGGTATTCTATCCGATTATGATATATTTTCAGGAATTTTATATATGCGATATCTATATCACAAAAATAAGAATACAGTAGCCATAGCAACTTTTTGAGGAGAGTGCGTAATTTAGTGAAGACATTTCTTGTTAATGTTTGCTTTAAAGTTTTTTGTTCTAAAAGAAACATGATATGAGTTTATTGAATAGTACCTTGATATCTAAAAACGTTTTATGAATAAGTGTGATATCGTATACAATGTGTACTGGAAAATGTGTCATTCTCACGCAGATACATACTCGCAAAGTTATTACGCGCTCATTGGATCATAAAAAAGGACACAACCATTTAAGAAGTACTGATAAAAAGGATGTTGTCTAGGGCGTATGCGTTATCATTAAACAAACACATTTTTTAAAAGCATGTATGACCAACACATTTCACAATTTACCACTACATCAATATACATGTAAACAAAAGTACATCTTTAAAGTCCTCTTCTATCGGGATACTTGAATGACATTATCCATTTATACTGTACATTGTTTAAATCTTTATATGTGATCTTACATTTTCCCTTCAAATGTGAAAATAGTGCAAACTCTTATATGTTGCCCTACCCTTGTGTTAACTAGTTAATTCTGTTAGCTTATGTGCGATAAAAAATAATCCACGTTATCATTTTTTTATATTGTTGCAAAATACCTAATATGAATAATGGAAGAGTTTTAGGCTCGAATAAGAGAAAATCGTTGTTTTCATCTGTAAAAATCCAACTTTCCCTTTAAGTCTCAGGGAAGACCGAATGTAATAACGCACACCTGATGGCTGTGTGCGGGAAGATGATAACATCGGAATTATGAGAAACCAAATCGTTGGTCCATCATCGCGGTACTTCACTCAAATGCGGCCGCCAAGAGATAATTGAGGAAAGAACTCTTTGATAACAGAAGAAAAGAGGAAAAGAGAAAGAAATGCACGTCGAAAATAGAGAGCGAGAAAAGAAATCAAATTGGCTATGGGGCTTAGATAGCAATAGGATGCTGCCCAACGCGTGTCAACAGCATGTACTAACTGAGGGGAGAAACTTAATATCTACTCAAACACGATGGAGACTAACTTGTATGGCCTAACATCAGCCACTGCTCGGGCTTGGCGCGTCGAAACAGGTGTTATCACGGCGGCGAACATAAAAGGGGTGACCTTGCTTTAGAATCAGGGAGCAAGAGGGAGGCATAAGAAAAGAGTTGGACGAGGAGAAATGCGGGGTAAAGAACCAAAAGGGGGAGATGGAGGGAGAACGAGAGAGAGAGAGGGAGAAGGAGAGGAGGGAAAGTGCGTTGGCTTTCGAATGTACCTTGCGTCGGGACCAAGGACGCAAGAGGCTGCGGAAGAAGAAATGAAATCTTCGGAGATGACTAAACAGAAGCAAGAAAACATCCAAAGTGACCGTGAGTTTAGGAGCGAGAGAGTTTGTCTGAAGGAGGGGTGGGGCGTGAGGGGGGAGGGGGTGGAGGGGGTTTGTCGCGTGACACTGCTCATGGTCAGATTCCGATCTCTCCATCTTCTGTCATCGCACTCCCATCCTCACCATCCTGAGTCACCCTTCTTGCTGAACATGCAGCTTCATGTACGCACATTCATAATAAAATCGATTTCATTTCAAAATCTTCAAATTTCGAATACAAACATCCCTTCATTACATTCATATAACATAATCAGGTATTCTATACGAATGCAGGCATGTAAAAACATGTTCCCATCCATAACAATTAGGCAAGGATATGAGAAAAGTAGTTTCTTTGACACCGTTTGAGAAAGAAACAATACATTTGGGATACTAAAATTAAAAAAAAAGGAGCGACTACAATATAACAGCCTCATGCCTGCCAAATTGCTTCAATTTAACAAAATCTTTATTTAATGAACGAAATATAACTTGGTTATTATTTTTTCGATTGTCCTAAAGTGTATAGCATTATGAAGTGCTTCTAAACAAGATTGTTTAGTGTGCAAATTGGGTTTTGAATGTAATCATTGCAAATCATAAAGGATTACAAATCTGTAGTTTCAGAAGCTTTTCTAATGAGAGAGAGAGAAGAGAATTAACCCAGTTAAAATTCAATTTACATGTTTGGGTAACGTACAGTGTGTTTCATTAACATGATTACAACTGAAATCCCCACATCGGCCCTTTTAAAGGTTTGCTTGAAGTGCTTTAAAATGCGCATTCGCGAAGCATTATTTTTCCCCAATACTTTGAAGAACAAGTATAAGAGAGTTTTATATTGCCATAGCTGTGACTGTGACTGTGACTATGGCGGTGAATGTGACTGTGACTGTGACTGTGACTGTGATTGTGGTTATGAATGTCACTGTGACTGTGACTGTGAATGTGACTGTGATTGTGATTGTGATTGTGAATGTGAATGTGACTGTGACTGTGACTGTGACTGTGACTGACAGCTGCTCTTAATAAACCGATGCCACCTGTCCACCTGAATGTTACAAGAGGACATGCAGAATTTCACGTCAGTCACAAATGTGGCAATCTCAAAACGATTGATCATCGTGTCGTCCGTCAGCGCAATTATTTATTACCTTTAAATGAATATGACACTATTGAGTGATGTTTTACTCTTTTCTCATTAGAAACGGGGATAAGACATCCTAAACCCTGGGACATTTTTATTGCAATATATCATTTCAATATTTGCCTTTTCTTTGTACGCATTGTTCCTCCCTTATAGTGTGATTTCCTTTTAGTATATGCAGTGAACATTTGCTGCATTTCATAATTTCAGATATAGCAGTCAACATTAAGACGAAAATGAAGTTCCTTTGAAATAAACAGTGGGCATCCTGCAACTTGTCAAATATTGATGAATGAAATACATACAGTGATTATGGTCATTCAAACTTCACGTTGAGCCGGCCCACTTGATTGTGCAACAACCGATTGAACATACTACAGTAGTACACAAATACATGAACAATCCGGGTCAATTGTAAATTAGATCATATTATGATCTTTTAAAGAGGGGACTTTTGTATAGGTGAGAGGATGAATAATGGGATATATCAATTTCCGGCAGCACGTAAATAACTGTATAATTGTTGTGATCAAAACCCCACATTGATCTGTCTACTGACGGGTACATCAGCTAGAATCATTCACCAATACTGGAAGATTGCAACAAAGAACAATACGTTTTACTCAACTTTGCGTTTTGGCTGACCCCTTGATCTTGTAACACGTGGAATCGAAATAACATAAATAGACAATTTTGAGAGGAAGAGTTAGGGAGACAGACAGACAGACAAACAGACAGATAGACAGGGGAAGGAGAGAGATGGAGACAGAAATACAGAGAGAGGGAGAGAGGGAGAGGGGTGGGTGTAGGGAGAGAGATAACTATTTTGTTGTTGTTCTTACTTTGCAGGGAATATTGTGGGTTATGTTCAATTGGTAATGCTCATGATAACACTACCAACATGTAGACCTACACAGTAAACAGTGTAAAGATGAAATATGAACTCGACTGATATCTATAATGAATAAGATACCGGCGTCAAGACTTACATTTATAAAAACAACAATAGCAACAACATACTAGCAGGAGGGATGGGAAAAGTGAATGTGATTTTCAGAATGTTTAAGTGTAAAGATTGTGATTAAGGTGGGTCCAATTATCTTGACAAAGGCCATGCATAAGTCACCCTCTTGTCTCTAAATAGAGCTGAACAGGGGCATAAGTGGCTGGTTGAGAGGGCGAGGAAAGGAAGAGAAATGGGTCGCTTCTTGACCACGAAGACAGGAAGAGTGATCGATCGTATCTCCTTCCTACAACGCGCCTTCTTCTTTTCTTCCTCTTAATTTCATTAACAAATTCAAACGCTCCTGACTGCTGCATGTTATTACTCGTCGCGTTCTCTCGACCACCGCTGCCTAACGGGATACAAGAACGCCTGAATGAAGGATGAAATGATATAGATATATAGATATATATGGCAATCCTTTATGGAAATGTATCGTGGGTATTCCATTACCAATCATACGTCTGGCCGAAGGAGCGGAGTGAGAAGGACCGATGATAACGGCTTTGCTCGCGTGCTAGGCCTGCCGTGTCGGCTGGGAGACGGGGTAGGGAGCGGTGTGCGGGGCCGGGTAGGCGACGGCTGGGGCTGCCCCTCCTATTCACCTTCTCCCCCGCATCTCGCATCGGCCATGTCACCTCCATATAGAGTTAACTTCTCGCTCTTGTTGCCTCGCTGTGTTTTATTCATCATAATTGCATTCAATCGGTCTCATATGCATCATAAAGACCATACCAGGAGCTTGACTGGTTTCGCACAATGGCAAGTAGCACATATGAATATGTTGCGCGTAGCCAGTCAAACCGACGGCCTATTTCTCTCATCTCGCCTGCAGCTGCGTGCGTCTCCCAATGATTTCTTAGAAGATAATTGAATAAAAGAGAACCCTTTTACATTTATGACATTATTCGTTCTTGAGTAGGTGCATATTTAACTCAATCAAAGCGTGCGTTTGAAAACATTAAATTTAACACGCTAGCAACACTAGTGGTAAATGTATCTACATTATAGCATGGACGTACTGTCTCGAGCTTAGGATTCAAACAGGTCTTAGACAGGAAAATGGGGAGGAAGGGGATTCATAAATTGCCTCATTGATAAAAAAAAAAATACGTAGACACTGAGACCTGTTTTCCCACTTCCCAAATGTCGACCAAACCCAATGAATCAATGTGAAATACCATGCTAAACGTTACAAGTGTCACCTCTTATATTAATTGCCAAAAGATCTAAAAAAAGATAGCTCAAGAAACGAAAACATCATATGAGGGATTGTTTTTGATGAAATATGCATGGGCACCACTTTCTGAATTTATTTCCATGCATGATTATAGGTAGATTAAAAATATTTACAAAGAGTCGTCAATATAAGGAGAAAACTACATGACAGACACGCAACGCGTTTCAGGCAAAAAACTGACTGCTGAAATTGGGTTGGCATCGAGCAGCGAAGAGCATTCGACCCGGGACCTCAGGCGACCGACTTACGCCCGTCTCGATGGCTCTGCGGTCATAGCTGCCAGTGCTGAACGTTTCGGTGCATTGAGTACAAACATGGAGTTCATAATTGAAATAGTTTTCTGCGGATAAAGCGTTTTATTGATCAAAGAGAATCTATTTGAGTTTGTTTGATTTCGGTGAAGAAATACCGATGCGTAAATGTGTGAAGCAAACAACAGGAACTTTGTCACTGTATGACGAGGACTCGTAAAAAAGGATATCTATTCTGCACCCCCCCCCCCACCTTCCCTTCTTTTCCCCCACCTTCCACTCCATTTCCCATATATAGTCATGCATGTTAACTATTATACCTTCTCCGCCACCACTTCTGTGTCTGTCTCTGCCCCCCCCCCTCTATCTCTCTCTTATTCTGTTATCTATCTTTCTATCACTCCCTCTCCCCTATCTCTATATCCCTCCCCTCTCTCTCGCTCTCCTTCCCTCTCCACTGCACCCCTCTCTCTCTCTCTCTCTCTCTCTCTCTCTCTCTCTCTCTCTCTATCTCTCTCTCTCTCTCTCTCTCTCCCTCCCTCTCTCTCTCTCTCTCTTACCCTCTCTCTTTCCCACTCTCTCTACCCTCCCACTGCCTCTTCCTCTCTTCCTTCGCTCTCTCCTCTCCCTGCGCCTCCCTACGCAGTTCACGCGATTCCAAAGAGCAAATGCACTTTTAGAGGGCAACCTATTGGATATGTATTTAGGTCAACAAGCGCCAAAAAAGGAGCAAAAGAACAGGAACATGAAAAGAACAAAAAATAGTGACTAGAAATAAGGAAATCGAGTGAAACAGAGAGAAGAGTGCGAGAGCGAGATGACTTGGGATCACTGTACATGAGGGAGGGTCTTGGGCGGTCTAGAGGGAGTGATCATTAAGAGAGAGGGAGACGGAGACATAGTTAGGGAGAGAGAGAGAGGGGGAGAGAGACAGAGAGAGAGAGAGAGAGAGAGAGATGGCGCACTATGTAAGGGGTTGATTCTACGCTTCATAAAATCAAGATCGGGGCATAGAAACCGTTAACCCACCAATCCTCCCTCTTCCGCTATACGTTGGAGATACTACCACCAACCCCTCCCCGCAACTCCCTTAACCTTCCTTTACGAGGCCGTACGCCCCAACGGTACACCATATTCATCTCCATCGCTTTATAGTGGGCGTTAACTCCTTCTACGCCATTTAGGAGTGCTCTAATGATACACACATGCCACCGTTGTCCATTTCGTCTGACATCGAGAGAGTTAACCAGCAATGACCAACAGTCCATCGACTACGGCATGTACGTCAAAGCATGTGGATGAATTATGTTATGAAGAAAATGGAGGGAACCAAGCAATGAGCATGATAATGGAAGCCTTTGGGTTTGGTTCCTCAAAGTATCGTACCATTATCATACGTTAGCGGTAGCCTATTGGGTAGGCCTATGTCCCTACCCGACAAGCTTGAGGTACAGGTTCAAGGTCCCACCTCGTCTTCTTTTTCTGTTTTTTTTTTTAAACAAACAGATTAATCAATAACTATGGAGATTTCCAGGTAAACAAATATTATGTAGCGAAGGAAGATGTTGAGATGCACACATTTGGTTTCCTTACAGGTCCGTTTTCTCTTGGACGAATCTCACTTCAGCGTGGAGAACGTGAATAGATAAAGATGCAAATTAACTATAAATTCAAAGCGAGGACACTTCATGTGTCGTACGAAAATAATCACGATAGTAATACAAAGTCATTTGGTGGGTTTAGATTTAATCAGTGTTAGTAGCAGTAGATCAGTTTTAGATATTAAACCTTCACATGACAATAACGAGATGTCGGTTAAAAGAACAAAAATCAAAATACATTCCCCCAATTGTGACCATCTTAACAAATGTTGCCGTAGTAAACAATCATCTAGTCAGATACGGTTTTCTTAACGAATTACTGTTATTGTATTGAAATTCTGTTTAGATAGTATTCACTTTTATATTAAACAATCAAACTGTGATGCTTGTACGAGGGGGGGGGGGGGGGGTCTTTGGACTACATTGTCGGTAACGTTTAGTGTAAAAGCTTGATGTGCCTTGCATGTATTTTCACTATTTGTGTACATAACCCATAGAGAATCTGCTTTCCTGTCACACTAAGGGTTAAATAAGGCACACAAATATAAAATCTTGACCATGTTGACTAGGTACAAATGTAGTACATTATGACAAGGATTAATCTATGTAGAAATGTGTCAAATAGTACTTTAATCAAATTGGAATACAACACGTACAGTACGATTCTGAGGACCATTACTGTAGACATAATTCTTGTTTATTCTTCTCCCGCGAAGTCTTATTTTGATAAACCGTCTCATTTCTTCTGGAGAATATGTCTAAAAACGTATTGATTCTTTGTATTTGTATAGACTTTTACTGCAATCATACACAATATTTCAAGTTCATTAATATTTCGTTTCATCATAAACATGATAAAGTTGTCCTTAAAAAGAAAACATCGCTACGTGAATCTGCATTGCAATGACTTGCATGCTGTACCCTCCCATTTATATTCAAGATTTAACAAACCATATCAGTTTCCATTAAATCTAAAATAAAAAGCTTTGGGGATGAAAACACCCACCTTTATTATGCATGAATCGTCGGAAGCACAATCCAGCGATTTCAAACTCACGACATGCTTTGACTAAAAAGCGCCGAGTCTTGATTGCGCGTGAAATCCGAGCCAATATCCTCCTCGCGCCCATAGCGGTATGCAGTATGATTTCTAGCGAATATTATGCATCAAGTTCTGCCTCGAACACAATGCTACTCTAAAGCAGGATTTGTGTGTATGACTGGGTTCACAAATGCGCCCGTGGCGTAAACAGGGTTGATAAAATGAATCTGCGAAGCTTCGGGTAACGACCATTGAGAAACCACATTACAAAATCACATTTTCTGTTTAATTATCCTTCTTAGTTTTCTTTGCACACATTTAACTCTTTATGTGCCAGATAAAATGTCACTATTTTGGCATGTTGGTATTTGTGTAGTATTTCTTGTAAATAATACACAGAGTTAAAGAAGAAATTTCTTTCACGATCACATTGCTACAAGACGTCATGAAAGCATTACGCCGAAATGTCGAACATGTCGAAAATGAATTCTCCTTTCAATTGCAGCAGTACGATTGTAGAGATAACAGATTTTATTTATGTAATATGGCAGCCTAAGGGGAAATGGATTGAACATACATGATGGAATGCAATTTCACGCTTTTTTCTTGATAATAATGTTAATGATGGTGGCATTAGGTCATGTATGAAACCATATCAGCTTTGTGAGAAATGTGGCGAGTTGTGGACAAACTTGCCAATGACTTTCTGCCATCAGTCTTACTTTAGACCACATTTTATTAATCCATCTGTCGAATCAACCGTACATAAATTAATGTAATTTCACAGTACAAGTAAATCTCCCTCTCTCTATCTCTCTCTCTCTCTCTCTCTCTCTCTCTCTCTCTCTCTCTCTCTCTCTCTCTCTCTCGCCCGCTTAATGTCTTGCTTCTGGTTAATGACGTCAGAACAACGCGTCAACTTTGTGGGAAATGTGGCAAGTTGTGGACAAACTTGTCCATGACTTTTGTCATCGGTCTAATCTTGGAGAGCACCCCACTAATCCATCTGTCGGATCACTCATCTCTACCTCGAAAAACAGAAGTACTGTATTCTCTTTTTCTACTTGTGGAACAATGGAATAACGCGCATGCAGTCTGTTAATATATTTGCCTCTGTAGACATTTTACTTTGTCTTTAATGATTCAACCCTGTCATGAAATTAAGGAAATAGAGGAAGTTTTAATAAAAAATGGAGATATTGGATTAATTCTATTTTTCATATGTGTTGTTAACTGGTATATTTTTTTTTTTTTAATTTTGTTTCACCTTTGCGTAATTCAGCTATTCTGTTTTAATCGTCATAGCGTTATTTAGATAGAATGTAGGCATAGGATTGGAGGCAAAATAACTTGAAATAGCTAACTTCACATACTTAATCGGACAAGGAAATGATACCTAATATTTGTTTTTGTTGTTATTGTTGAGGAATTCTTCTTTACTTTGGATCACATTGTGCAAACAATCTTACAGGCGCATCAAAACGCGAGTACCACTCGTTTACACTAAGATATAGCGATTGTCAAAAACAATTTGCTTTTTTCATATTTATCAAACTTCGTTGTCAACGGCATAATAAATGGAGAGCGTGTTTGATCAATAGTCCCTTTTTTAATAAAATTGTAAAACAAATGTAACCAAAAATAAAATATCTGACAGCACGAGATGACGGCAAAGCTGACTCACTGTACAATGCTGTAACTAAACGAAAGTTAAACCTGATACCTGAGCGAAAAGCTTTCTTTCACCCGTCTTTACTTATGCAAATTTCTCTAACATTTCTGAAGTATCGATGAACATTTTCCACTCTGCAGTCAATGCTTTTGTCTGTTTTATGCCAATATGTTGGACATGGGATGCCCCCCTCTCCAATGACTGGTAGCTAGAGTTGCCATTTTTCAGTGACTCACGGATCCCACTGTAACACCTGTTTCACTGCAAATGGCGAGCGGCGAATATAGGGGCGCTTCTTTTTTTTCAATCCAGTGGCGTATGTTTGAAAGCCAAGCCCGAGCCCATCTAATGCCAATATATGTTTTCTGCCTACTTTTGCCTTTTTGGCCGAGAGGAATGGCCAGAGAAAATTGATTTCGCTACAAAGAAAAAGTTCGGAACGGGATGGTTGAATTTGAAACACGAGCCCGAGCAAACAGCTTCAGAATTCACGATTCATGAAAAAAGGGGGCTTTTATAAACACAGGAATAGGCAGGATGCGGGATGGGTCTGTAGAAATATGCGATAATAAGAGAGAGAGAGAGAGAGAGAGAGAGAGAGAGAGAGAGAGAGAGAGAGAATTAGAGAGAGAGGGAGGGTATAGAGAAAGAGAGAGAGGGGGAGAAAGAGGAAGGATGGGGGATGTTTAAAGACACGAGTGCAGAGAAGAAGGAAAGGTTTTCTAAACTGAGTCTGTGATGTACATGTACACTTCAAAGTCTGGCAAGAAAGACATTGATCGTTGGTGTCTGAACATGGCACATCTATCGATGCAGGAAGCTGGCACGAGCAGGCTGGAGACGGGTCAAGTTACACATAGAGGAGGAGCAACAAGAAATGCAGCGGAGTAACGTGAGCACAGGACTGGCCGTGTTTCCTTGCCAGCCCATCTCTCTTCTCCCACTCTCCTCCTCCTCCTCCTGCTGCTCTCTCTCTCTGTTTCTAGTCGTTGACACGACTGGGTTTTAGAACACTGCTTTGAAGAGCTGGCGGGTGTTTTATGTCACCCAGCCAACCCCTGTGTTCTACCTCATTCAAAAGTGCTTCCGTTTCTTTATTGAAGAAAAACTTCTCGGGCGAGGACTTCTCAAGTTCTCCGCCACCAGACGCCGGCTGTATCTCAAGAAGAGGAATGCGCGTCGAGGCTTCATCTCTACCCTCCTTTGCGCATCCACTTGTCGAGCCGGTTTCAATATCAGGATCGAAGATCGAAGTTCTACTTTTTCTCTCTCTCTTGTTAGACATTTCTTAACATTTTCTTTAAGAATCACTGAGACGGTTAAGGAGAGAGAAGCGATGTTAAGTTTGGGGGATCATCACCAGTCGAGAGCTGCTATTACTCGGTTGGAGAGGGCGAGGTGCGAGGGGAAACAGAAGGCGTGGTGTTTGGTTGTGGGGGGAGAGGGAGGGCTGTCGGTGTACTCAGCGGTCCCGCCCGCCCCGGCCGATCCCCGGGACGCGATGCCTCCGTCTCGAGAAAGCCGATCTCCCCGTCTCGATTCAAAGCCCACGTGCTGCTTGAGTTTCGAGCCAGCAAGAATCTGAGATGATACGCCTCTGAACATCTTCCATGCGATGAGAAGACGCGTACTTGTCACACCTGCACCCATTGAGATACCCAAGCCCTCCCCGCCTCGTGATACCAGCCACAGAAGTGCCCCTGTCAGGCGGCCTAGAGATGGCTCTTTACTCAAGTTCCTGTCAGGGACATAAAAGATGATTCCAAACGGGGCGACCCTGATTCCAGGCCAGATATGAATATTGGCGCCTGTCCTGCCGGCCGAACGCGACAAGCTGATGATTAAAAAAAGCAAGAAGCCAACACTTCAAATCATTGGTCGTCAGAGCTGGGCTGGGACTCTGGGACCAAGGCGCGGGACTTAACTCAGTTCAATGCTCGAACGATCAGCAACATTTTTCAAACAATAATCGTTAAGTTTTGGCCCCAGCTTTTGAGTCTCAGCGATCGCATACACATTATGATTAATATCATTGTTTTAATAATCTAGGGTATATGCGATATGACATATCGTTGTTTAGAACACAATTCTAATTCATTGATGTTTTAAATATGTACCTTTTATAAAGTAGTATAGTGACATGGGTGTATTGATAAAACTTGACGTAAAAACAAGTTTCGTTTCATTATGGCATGAAAATACTATGGATATAGACTGTGTCCCCAGATGATGAATCTCATCCAGACTTTATAGCGATACAATGTGATGGTTGTGCACGAAGAGATACAAGATCCAAGATACAAGATAATTTTTTCAGTCCAAAATCATGGAAATTTGGAAGGGTCACGAAATCGTGATCTAATTTCTTTAAGAACTTGGCAACCTGCTGTATCGTATCACATAGCCAGTGATAACTAGTCGTACATGATAACCACTGATAACTAGTGATAACCATTACTAACCAGTGATAACAGATGGTAACCATTGATAACCACTAGTAACGAATGATACTAAACGATAACCACTGATAACCAATGATATCTACTGATAACCACTGATAACTGGTGGCAACCAGTGATGACCAGTAATAACGAGTGATGACTAGTGACTAGTGATAGCTAGTTATAACCAACTATAACCACTATTGGCGATAACTAGTGAAACCAGTGAAAACAGTAATAACCAGTAATAACCACTGACAACCGGTGATAGCCACTGATAACCAGTAATAACCAGTGACGGCCAGTGATAACTAGTGGAAACCATTGATGACCAGTGATAATTAAGGATAACCAGTGATAAACAATGATAACCAGTGTTAACCAGTGATAACCAGTGATAATCAGTGATAACTAGTGACAACTAGTGATAACCAGTGGTTACCAACTTTAACCAGAAGAACGGGTGATAACAGAAGATAAAGCTTGACAGTTACATGATACACAGAGACAACCAGTGATTTACCATTCATATCATCTATGGTACCCGGAAATAACCATGGGTTAATTGCACAAAATATTGACAACTAATACTAATCAAACGTAAGAAGCAATGAGCAATGAAAGACGCATCTAACCAGATTCGAAATCGGCTTCGATACTCACAGAAAGATAGATGAACTTAACATTCTTGTCGTGATGACTGGATCCATCAGTAATATATTTTTTGGTGCCACATTTCACAATCATGAATAAAATCTTTCTTTTTGGACAGCAAGCGAAGAAACAGCACTGGCTTTTAACGACACTCCCAGTAATGACCGGGACACAAACAACACGCGCACTTAACCCAATCTATGCCACACAAAACTCCATTGCGAGTACAGGAAGGACTTTCGTTGTTGTTTTGTGTTGTTGTCTTGTAGCAACAATACACATTTAATTTAAAGACAACCCGTCCCCTTTTCAGATCACCACAAAACCATCGAAACATTGGCAAAACATAATAGAGAAGTGTTAGCAGGCTGTATATTCATAATTTGAAACTGATACGTAGTGTAAAATTCAAATAACGCACGTAAACAACGTCTGATTAATAGTCTTTACCTCACACTCTTAGCAGTTTGTGTTGAAAATATCTGCTTTATTCATTCATCTGTTTATCAAATTATAAAACGAATTATGAAAAAAAAATGTTCTATAGAAGGAATCATCCCCAAATTTTGGTAATTACTCATAAAAATTAGAATTTCACACATGCATAATAACCACATTGATACTGTAACAAAGACTAATACTTTTTTCGTAGTACGAAAAAAGTCGGTTTGAAATTTAACGGCTGAATTTTTTTTTTATACAGAAAGCTTCAACATGCTATATTCTTAGAAATGGTCGTGAATCACACTTTCTTCAATTTACGACCGTGATAGACGATTTCAAATTTTAAGCTTGCAAAAGGGACGGACAATCTTTACGAGAAATGGTTGAAAGCAACTCACACAGAGAAAGCACGCCGTCGTACGCAGTACAAGTTCTGTTCTTCCCAGTATATGACTGCTTATATATTCAATCAACCGTCACGAAATGGTGGTCTTAATGGTCTTAAGAGGGAGTGATATTCTCAAATGTAAAGCCAACTTTATGAAATATCAAGAAAATTGAACGAGTTTAAAGTAGGCTAGAAATCTGACCACATACCCGATTACACCATGTTCAATTTCCATGACGTAATTCACATTTATCATCCCAATCCTCCTTGTCTTTAACGACTAACACGACAATTAACATTATTTTACCTTTAATACACACAAATCCCATAGAGCAGCATTTTGTCGGGCAGACAAAAAGTGATTGCCTATTGTTCTGCGAGGTATGAGTACATTTATGTTGAGGTCATGTTTCATTACGGTGATAGAAAATACCTAATTGCGGCATGGGAAATCAGCACGTAAGATAAATAGATTCAATTTCATCGACGGGTATGTGAAATAGGACGCCATTTGTACGGCTAGTGCTAAATGAAATTTAAGCCAATTGACTGCACACTATTCATTAGTCCAATGGTGTTATTATCAATGATTATGGTGTGGGTTTCAACGCAATGTTGGTCAGAAACAAATATATGTATGTAACGTGATATAACATTTGGAATAAAATGGTTACTAATTTCTACCGACTTCACGCTTGTGTAATGAGCTGATTTCCCAAAAGTTACTCCTTTATGTGCCACATCTGACTTCATATCACAAGCAAAACACATAAATTCCATAAAGCAGCAGTTCATCTGCTTTGGGGTTTGATATTAACTCATTATATGCTATTGATGCAGTCTGGCTTAGCTAATGTACACAAATCCCATAGCGCAGCCGATCTCTTCGAACACAGAGGATTAGGGGAGCATGCAACGATCAAGAACGGAAAATATGCATTATAATGCAAAAGAACTTTTGAAGCACGTTTTTATCTACAATCAAGAAAGGGGGTTTAAATATTCATCATTGTAGTTATTCTCTTTCTCTTCCGTCCTAAAATTTGGATTAACTGAATATTGCATAAGTATGAGGGAGAATACAAAAGATGAATTAAGTTATTTTCCGCCCAGTTCCCTCCTGATTAAAGTGCTATATTTTCGCTGTAAATATATATGTATTTTGGGTAGTATCTTGGTAGCATCTATTCTATCAGCCTACTTCATCAGAACAACACAATCAACCATCAGCCAATTAATGAATTTAGAGATATAAAACAGGGATAAAGAATAAACTTAAAACTTGGTTGATGAATATGAGGAGTTATATCTATTTGGCATCAATAGTTTACCATCTATTTAAACTATGCGGTGTGCGTGACACTTTTCATATCCCGCTTGTGTTTCTATACCGTTCTGCCCTCAAACGGTGGCGATCAACACTTGGAGAGAGATTTGTACTTTGCTAGTATTTATTCTACTAGCCTACTTCATCAGAACAGGGCAATCACCCATCAGCCAATTAATGCATTTAGACATATAAGGAATTACGTTAAAACTTGGTTGATGAATATGAGGAGCTATATCTATGTGGCATCAATAAGTTTACCATCTAGTGTGCGTGACACTGTTCTCATTCCGCGTGTGTTTCTGTACCCGTTCCGCCCTCAAACGGAGGCGCTCTCCACTCGGAGAGTTGCACTTTCCACCATAACACCACGAAGACCATGGGAAGATGATGACGCATCTAGCACTAGGAGTCTGTAAAAGGACTCCGTGAGATGAGGCCGTGGGGAGGAGGGAGCGTGAAGGCAGAAAGTAGAGTGATGGATAGGCCGAATACCGGATAGCCAATCTCCTACATTGAGGATCTAAATCAATTTGTTTAACACCGGTTCGCCGCTAACCTAAATCACTTGTCAGACCCGGTTAAGACGTCACTGTCTAGAAATCAGTGTCAATCGCATGTCCTTTTGAAACAATCCCCATTGCTCTGGAGAAGCCGGGGTGAATTTGTTTAACACTCTCTCGGACCCGCGTCCAGCATGCCGAGAACGCTTAGTCGATTACTGGTCTGAAATCCATGTCAATTGCTTGTTTGGCGGCGGCTATCTGGGCCAGGCAGAGGGTGGATATATTTGGGGTGATTAGGGTTAATAAGGTGACTATGAGTTCTTGCGTAGCCCTATACGAGGATTACACTGATAATTCCATTAGTCGTTGGCGTGGTTTGGGACCCAATAGACTAGATACTAGATACCATCGTATTGGCAATCAAATCTATCACTTCTGTTTAACAACAATAAAATACGTTATGTTATGACGTAAAAACTTGATGTAATGCAATCAAAATTGCAAAAATGACACTTTCCATTGATTTAAAAGGAAATTCCGTTACGTAATGCATGCAATGCATGAATAAGCCACGGGAGTGGTGCGTGCAGCGTTAAAGCAGTCGCTTATTCTTTTTTTTTCTTTTGCTTGTGGTAAGAATTCTCTCCCTATCTCTCTCCATCATTTCTCTCTCTCTCTCTCTCTCTCTCTCTCTCTCTCTCTCTCTCTCTCTCTCTCTCTCTCTCTCACTATCTCTCTCTCTCTCTCTCTCTCTCTTTCTCTCTCTCTCTCCTCCTCTCTTTTCTCTCTCACACATCTCTACCAGTTATCCCTTTCTCTTTTTGCCAGTGCCACGTAAAGCACTTTTGACAATTGATTCACACAACTACCATCATGACCATATAGAAAGATTTTATCTGGCAAACGAAGTGATAGATATCTTTATATTTCTTCAATAAACATGACACTCACCCACCTCTTTATCTCCATACCAATTTATTGCTATAGCAATAGACAGTAACCATTTGGTGGACATATTCAAATTTTTAAGATATTTATCTTCGCTGTACGGCTCACATGGCATTTCTTCCACCTATATAATGTTTTAATTGGAGAAAAAATGAAGTTAACTATAAACCATATTTGTTGTTATATCGGGAATTCTCGGGTTTGTGTTTTGGCTTGATATTGGTACTGTACCATTTTGAAACTTCAAATGAAAAAGATCATTTTACTTATCACGAGTAGAAATTATTGAGCTTTATTCAACTTATATTATATGATTGATGTATGTTCATTCATTTACTTATATTTCCGACTGTTTTAGGGAAATGGATGTACCTTCAATGTGATTTGTTCTCATCCCTCCAGTTTGGTTTGAATAATCTATTTCATGAACAATGATATCCCTCTATTTGTCAATCAACCTTTTTGACTTTCTTCAAAAGCATATTTTCAAGACGTATTACGTAGATGGATTAGATGAATTAATACGTTGAGATTTATTCCATCGAAAACACACGACAAAACGATAGTAAGGTGGGTTGTCAAATAAATTAGAATAGTTATCGATAGAAAGAGAGATCGGGGAGAGACACTGCCGAATGGAGAGGAGAGTGTTGAAGTGCAGACGCTTCGTAATCAGAATTTATTCACCCCCACCCCGCCCCCTCCCTCTCTCCCTCCCTCGCTCTCTCTCTCTCTCTCCCTATCTTCTCTCTCCTCGGCAAACCCTTCACCAATCTATTTAATCAAAAAGCCCGAAGATTACTCCCGAAATGGAAACAATTACAAACAACCTGAATCATCTCCTCCTTCAGTTACCGCACACAATTTTTCAACCCCCTTTTAAAATAGTTTTATTTGTCTTCTGAACACACTCTTAACTTTTCCGCGTTCCGCCACAGCGCGCCTCCTCTGCATGATCGAATTTCACATTAAGCTGCATTAAGGCATAATAGAAACATCTCATTCCGCTGAGTTAGTGTGAGTGAGAGAACTCGATCCGGAGTCCTGTCCTCTTCGAGAGCTCGCCGCGACAATAATTTTATCGTGGATTTGATAAAAAGTTATTCTTAATGGGTTTTCTCCTGACCTCACTTACTCTTTGTGGGGAGACTCTAATTGAATGAAATATGAAGATGCTCAGTTCGGTGAGATAATAATTTGATTCCGAGAGCTGCTGAATCTCTGTCTCTTTCTCTCCCTCTCTCCCTCTATCCCCCCTTCTCTCTCTCTCTCTGTCTATCTCTCCCTCCCTCCCCCTCTTTACCTCTCTCTCTCTCTCTCTCTCTCTCTCTCTCTCTCTCCCTTCCTCTCCCTCTCCCACTTTCCCTCCCTACCTCACTATCACCCACATACGATCAATCTTTATGTCGCTCTCATTTTTTTCTCTCTCTTTCTTTACTTGTTTTTCATCCGTTTTCTCTTCATCTCTTTCTCCCTGCATGCCCCCCGTCTCCTTTATGTTACCCTCTATCATGTCTATATTTTCAAAAATATTTAAAGTACACAACCGTGCGCGCCAACAAACTCTTTGCCCTTCTGTCGTTTTGTCATCTCATATTCTTCTTCCATTTATCCACGGTACACACATACAAATACAAAACAACAACACACACACACACACACGCAGTCACACACTCACAATTTACACTATCATTGGGACTATTTACAACCATCTGGTTCATTCTCTTTTCTGTTACGATTTTCTCTCTAACCCTCGCTCTCTCTCTCACTCTTTATCGCTCTCTTTCTTTAATCCTCCCTTCCATATTCTCTCTTTCCGTCTCCTCTGCCGCCTTCTTCCCTTTCATCTGATCTATGTGTCCATCGCTTCTCTCAAACTCGCAATACCGGCAAACGTGCCAAAAGGAGCAAAGATGCCGCCACGAAGGTGCGAAAGCTGAAGTTATTTATTATTGACTACAACACTAGGAATCCGATCCGTACTCTATCGATGTAACTACACAATCGAGATATCGTGTCTTTACGTGCCTTGCACACGGAGCCAACGATCCTCTCTCAGAGGTAGTGTTACTATAGTGCAATGTTTTCCCGCCTTTCCCGCTCTCCTTGGCTGGCGATTCTTAACTTGTGTACTATCGTCCTCACGGCTTTTTTTTTTTCAGGAGGTTGGTCGGTTTTTCCCTGAACATCCTCTAGATTTTAATCAAGTATGCGGGTTAGGATGCCTTAGAAGTGACATAGAGAGATGTAAGGGCGACGGGGAACAAGTGAGAAGAGTGTGAGAGAGAGGATATGAAAATGGTTAAAGACAGAGATGGGAAGAAAGCGGAAGAACGAGAGAGGGAGAGACGCGGGAGCTATGAGAGAGCGCTTTGAAGCACTCTCGTTACCCTTATAACGTTGCTAGTGAAATCTTTCTTCTCTTTGGCGTGTTTCTCAACGTCCTCACCGAAATGGCGATCGAGAAGGAGTTGGGAGAATATTCCAGCCCTTGTGACATGAACAAGATGTACGACTGGAGTTTTATAACAGATCGGCCATTCTATCTCGGGCGGGACACGATGCCATGTCGACGGGTCGTAACTCGATTCTCTGAGTCTAGGAGTTTAACTCGATTTTCGGAGCACCTCTCCTTAAGGGGCTATTACTGGCGGGCGCTAATTGCCATCTATCGGCCTCCAATGACGCTCTGCGTCCAAGAGCCAGTATTTATGCGCCTCTTCAGCGGACAGCGTAACATTATAACTTAACAAACATAAACAGAGGTTTTGTCCTATATACCGAGGATATTATGATTGAATGAGCCAGCTTAACTAGGGCATGGCCTAAATAACTGTTTAATAGAGGGGCCCGACAAGGGTTGCGTGTTGTGAAGTCCATGGCCCGCTATAGACGGCTAGCCGAGCGGGGAGGGCGGGCAGGCAAGGGGGTGCCGAGGGGAACGGCTAAGATGAGCGGCTACTGAACATCGTTATTGCTCGCCTACTCTGAAATGTTGCCGCACATTACACGCCCCACTTCATCGGCTCGGCGCTACAGTAATTTATCACTGCCGCGCTAAGACATAAGTAAAGAAAAATGTCTGCCGAAATCAACTCCTCTTTCTCTCTCTCCTAATACCGAATCCCGTGGGTTGATTATTTCCTTTGCCGAGAATTAAATCATCGTACTTAGTCTGGATAAGCCGTTTCATACTCCGCGGCGTTCTGGGGTTTTGGCACCACGCGCCCTTTCACCTGCCTTCTTACAAAACATAAATACACCCGCTCGACCCAAAATACTGCATTCAGCTAATTAAAACTATTATATTAGCGATGCTGTGGAACCCTTCCGCTTGTTAATCAGCCGCTCAAAGATATGGTAAGGAAATAATTAGGTCAGCCGGTCCCGGAATGGGGCCACGATCGATACCGCGACACGCGACAACATCTCTAAACATTTTTTCCGCGCCACTACGCCCTTCCAATCCGCGCCAATCGGCCCAATAGAAATGTTTGAATTCCTCGATAAACCGTGTATCTGGGAGAATTTGAGTGACGGGGTCACGTGGGCCATGTTAAGGCTTCCTATTGGTTCATTCTGTGTCGGCAGGAACATTGATAGAATAATCTTACACGTGATTTAGCCCGCTGGACAACCTCTGTGGTATTTCCAAAAGCACGATCCCTTCGCCCATCGATAGCGCCCAGGCTATTAGGTTAATGTACATGTAAATGTGAAATTACAGCAGTTCATCCATGAAAAACATTCTTCAATTTACCCCATAAAGTGAATGACATTCATCATTTCTAGACTAATAGAGCAATTCATTTTTACTCTACGTAAACTGCATAGAAAGCATTTAATATGTGGAAGAGATGAATCAGTTGTTTTAAAATAAGAAAGCGTGCTTAATTATGGCGTCATGGCGATAAGGTTATGAAAAAAATTAGGTTGCAAACGTAAAGAAAAATGCTCGCCATGTATTTAGTTTGGTATATATATATAGTGACTTGATAAAAACGAGTATCGTGAGATTTGTGTTTACGGTGATGCGGTGATGGTTATGGTGAAATAGATTGTGAAAAATGATATGTTATGATGTTAAAATGTTAATTTGTAATTTGGCTTTGTGGGCATTTTTTATTTTTTAATTACACACGTTTATTACATTTTATTCATTTATTTAATCTTCATACATTTGTCATTTAAAATAATTATATGTTTTTCCTTTTTAAGGTTGTTAGTGTTTTGTGTGCGTTACCAAGCCTTAGAGAGGATTCATAGAGACACTCACTCGCTTGCCGCAGACTCACTAATGAATCTTACTTATTTAATTGCGATGTTCGGTATCCAGTAGGTATAGGGAGAGCCCAGTATCATTTCGTTTCTTATTAACATCACCGTGGCTACATGGCCTTTGCCCATGGCTGCAGTGAGCCACTGTGCTTAAACAATATGGACAGAGTGTAATGTTTTTCACTTTGAAATGTGGGCACTATCCTAAGCAACTGAACGGGTGCGTCTGTTTAACCCTTTATACGCCATGGGTGCATTTTAGCACACATAATACACGAAATACCACTGAGCAACATATCATCTGGCAAACAAAGTGTTTACAGCTAGTGTATCGAATAAGTACAGTTAATTTTAATCCAGCATATCTTTCACTTTAAAGATTAAACGTGATTTTCCAACATCATGTCCAAAGTCATATCGAAAATTTGGCAGCACTAATATAATATTGACAAATGCTGGTCAACACGTAAACATGCAAATAAGGGTTATGATCACTTTTTTTTTCAAGATCACTTCATTAGACATTTAGAGACAATAAAGGAAAATAAACATACAAAGCCCAGGACATAGCTAATTAATGCTGAATGCTAATGAATTATGTATGCAGTACTTGACTCAACAAAGGTATAATTCATTGTTCAGGCTAGCACTATAGCATGTAATTGCTCTAAGATATTTCCCAATAATATTCATTAATCGTTCTAGAGTTGCATTCTTTCCCTTCGTCATATTACATGTATTATGATGTGTGGTTTGTCGTTGAGTAGTATAGACCTATACAACATAAAACATATATGTCGTCTCTGAAGTATAAAAACAAACATATATGTTTATTCTGTGTGAATAATTAGTATTTCGTTTATTATCCATGACAAAGTATGGCAATATTGCCATTCTTTCAGGCAAATGAAAAGGCAATTGAATACGCAAATTCAATGGAAGTGGTATTTTATCGGCACTGCATTTGGAGAACTTTTCTTGTAGTTTCGTGGTTTTTATATTACGCCATGGCGTTTACATGAACGAAATGACGTATTCCACTCGTTTTACTCCAGTCATGTCTCGAGTGGGTGGACTATTTGAGTAATGTGGAGGACCAGAATGGAGAACGAATTGGTAAAAGGCATGAGTGCGAATATTTGTTGGCGCGCGGGCTAGATGGGCGAGATGGGCGAGGACCCGTGTCACTTTAAACTTCTGTCCATGTCGCGTCCTCCGCTCAGTGCCCGGCCCCAGCCCGGCAAGCCAATGACCAGGAAAGAGAGCGCTGACTTCTAGAATATGTGGGAAATATAGGACCCAAAGGGAGAGGAAGGAGGGGGAGAGGGAGAGGGAGAGGGAGAAGTAGGAGAGAGAGGGAGAGGGAGAGGGAGGGAGGGAGCGAGAGAGAAGGGGAGCGCGTATCGGGAGCGAGATGCTTCGGACTGCAAACTGCACGTCGCCAGAAGTAGGCCAGCATTACAATGGTTTACAAACGAACAGAAGGCGAAACTAGGTAATGTCAACAAGAGAAAATTTGTGTGGAGGAAGGAAAAAAAAAGTTCTCACGCGCATTCACGAGTGGAGAAAAGGAACCGCGCACGATGTTCTTTCTCGTTCGTTCGTTTTTGTGAGAATGAATCCATGTTTATTCACAAATTTACAATTGTCATAATGTTTAGAAGCACGTCTGACTCCTCTAAAATAGAGCATAAAACGTGTAATTTGCATACATTGGCCCCGTTTTCTGTTCTCCCTATCTCCATATGGCCATGTTTCCATCAGTTGGATCCCCTTTTTGCCAGCGTGGTTGACCCAAGCCCTGAGTAACTCGAGCAAATGTCACATGTATCCTGGCCAGCGAGCTGCGGCTCGGGTTGTCGAGTGCCGTCCTGCGACAAAGTCGCGCGCGTCTCAGCGGCCGATGTCGCCACACATCCCGTCCCTCCAACAAATAGCGATACGCCTCGACAAAAAGACGACTTTTGCTTTAAGAAATGCCAGTAACCACAAAACGGTGCTTTCCATCCCCAGTACTATCCTCTTAATGGATATGATAACATTTAATCTACCCCTATGTCATTTTCGGCTCATGCGTTGTAATTCGTCAACCGCCAAGGTAGCCGCAAAGTTTACGTACCCTCAGTTGTTGAAATAGACAAGATAACCTTCAATCAAGATAATGTTTTCAAAATGGCAAACATTATTTTGATTACGATAATTATCATCAAAGTCTGAGTAGGATTCATTGTTTTCACTTTGTTTTCAATCACATATGGTTCTGAAATCGGTGGTGAAAAGCTGAACCAGCACAAAACCTGGCAGAATAGTTCGTGCACTCGGCTAGTCGCAGGACTTCATGCTTAACGAAATGCAATAAGGACAAATGGAATGGATCTATTCATGCATTTCAAGTCATACGTTGCAATTACTCAATGTCAAATACATCGTAATCACCATACGTGGCCTTCATTGAGACTGGTGCTCCATTGTCTTTGGGGCCATGGAAGATGGATGCCCGCTCCCACTAATGAATGCTTATGTCGAAACATTAGGCAGATGAACACTCTAACACATTATCTAGCGCCGCGTCTGAGAGGAGTTTTTGTAGCTCTCACACTCACGTTAATTAATAAGCCTCATGAGAAAGTTACTTCCAGTATCCTATCCCGTCGGTGACACTAATTATTATGGTCTGGAAGCTCTCGGTCTGACCTTATGATAAAAACAAAGGGGTACAAACCGAGCCCCGGCAACCCGTTGGCAACCCGTCGGCACCATTTGGTTTCATTGCACTGCTACATTCATTTCATGAACCCTCGGCAGATTTAATCAAACTCAGGACTCCTTCCCTCTTTCTATTGGAGCATGTTCGTGTCGACATCGAATGCTGCTTGCTCCTGTACATTCATGATGCTGTATAATCGTGGATAACTTGGAACTTGAACAGCACCGTCGCCACGCCGAAATAATTGGGCGTATTTCAATGTCATAATATGTAAACCATACTCTTCAACATGAGTGATCAAGCTATTAAACATACTTTGACTTGAAACATACCTTGTTATAGAAGCTTATTGAGGTATGTGTAATCAAATACTCACATAAGAATACGTTGTGTTGATTCATCGTTAAGCAACAAATATATAAATACTTACTAAACATGGAAAACGCTTAGCAATTATGTGAATGCACAAAGTTAAAACAGAATTAACTTTAGATAGGAAATATGTATAGTTTCCGTGATTTATTTTGACTAAAACTTTGCATCATTATCATCATGGGTACAATCCATCATTGTCAAAATTGATGATGAAATCTTAAAATAAAATATGGATTACTCGCCATGGAGTGTTGACGTCGTTTATATGCCACCATAGTTCTTTCATTTCTGATGACAAGGACTGCACCACAAACGGAAGATGACATATCCCCTCTCACATTTGTTTAGACGAGCATGTGAAAACACGTCATACATAAATATAAAACGTCAATACGCATGTGCGCATTCAGGCCGTCAATGCTTTACCGAAGAAAGGAGAGAAAAAAGGAAGCGAGGAAAGAGAGAACTAGGCAGTAGAAGGCTTAACGTCTGTCCTGGTTCGCGTAATTAGGCTATCCAAATAAACGTGGCCTGTTTAAAATAAAGTCTGTCCACCGCGCGGCTTTGCGCGGGACACTTTTCTGCGCGCGCGTGCCACGTTTCGCAGGGACATAGGAGAGTGCGGATCACCAAAGTGCCCGGATGTGTATTATTTGTAACCCAGTTCCGTGCCCTATTTTTCCCCTGACTGCATAAACATTGAGCCGTAAGGTCGGCAGAGCCGCCAAGTAGCCTCAACTAAATTCTTTAATTTCATCATTTCACTTTATACCTGCCTCCTCCTTACGAAAGGTCACTAAATGTTTTCATCTCCGTGTACTTTTCGTCGAAATCCTATTTTTCTTTAATTTCCGTTGATTTTCTTAAAACGTCACAATACCAGTTGAAATAGGCGGACAATATCGGAACAAGTATTTCTAAACATTGAAATTTGCTTCTTTTCTATGCAATACTGGCTTTAATTCCAAGCTTCATTATTCTGTTTTCATATGTAATACTTGCTTTATTACAGCTCTTTGATGTCCGCGTAGTAATACTGCCAATAGGTTTATTTATTCGTAGTGATCATTGAGCAATCTACATTGTAACACATCTCACCTCTGTAACCTAGACAGATTTATGCCTGACTTGAATGTTTGAAAATATCACCAATATCTAAAAAGGGATGTTAAAACGTTCCACTATTGGACAGTTATAAGTTACGCGGACAACATAATAAAGGAATAAGCTTTGGGATAGTGAAATGATAATGTTAGACATAACCAGTCGAGCTTAAAAAAAAAGAGAGAAAAAAAAAACAAGAGGGTGAATATGAAACGAGAGTTTATAGGATATATCATTTTAAATAGAATTTTAGGTATTTTTTTTAAAGAAGCTAAAATGTTGAACCGTTCGAGATTTCTTTTTTTTTTATATATTTACTCATCGTTCAACTTAGTAAATCTACACTTTGTAAATTCTGGGGACTAGAATAAACGAATGTCCTCCAAGATAACCAAAAGATGTCATCCTCTGGTTGCCGTTACCAAGGTAATTAAGCATGAGAATGAAAAGAAAGGTTTTAACTGGAACTGTACTTTTTTGAGGTACTTTGTTTATTCCAGTTGTCTGCACTATTCTCTGATCCATCTCGCGCGGGTTACCGGGTAGATTCGCTCATGTGCTTCTTCGCTCTCTCCTTCCCGCTCTCGACTCGTCGCTCTCCGGTCGCCGTGTCACCTTACACCGGGCAGTCTGCAGAGGATTATCGGGGCAGAGTCGGCGCGTGAGGTGGGCGGGAGCCCGTAGCCCGGCTGCAGAACCCGGCCGCCGAGTTCGAAAGGCGATCTGCGAGATCGAGGGAGAGAACTTGAATGCGAGAGAGGGATGGAGAGTGGGAGAGAGAGATGGGATGAGAGGAAAACTAAACAAAAGTGCTCAGAACCTTTCGGAATTCAGGTAGATGACCGGAGTCTTAAAACAGTTCCTCTTGTTTCGCGCCGACTCGGCGTCCGAAAAAAAAGCGTGCACAAAGTACAACCACCCAGTATGAACTGTGTACACATGCTTGCCAAGCGATGACTAGGGTCTGTTTGACTTGCTATATCGGGCAAACAGCGCGGTGCGGCCCGCTATGTACACTGCTCGCCCCTCCATATCAAAACTTTGAACGTTACTATCTTACCACAGACAGGTGTGCATACCGAACAGCGGGGTAGACCTCCACAGAGGTAAGAGAAGGGACAGGAAATGGAAAGGGTGAAAGACTTCTCCTATTACATCATTATCCGTGCCGGCTAACCCGCTGCTCTGCCACGGTCAGACTGGACAGTCAACGTCTTCCCACTCTCTTATCAAGTCACTGATGACGATCAGCGTCAACCTCTTCTTCTTCCTTTCTTTGTCTTCTTTTTTAAACCCCTGCACCAAAGCCCAACTTCACAGTTACACGCAATCAGCAATATAATAATTGCGACTCGACTATTCATCTGGTTAACACGACAACATACGGGGTTAGATCTACCGAGCCCCCCTGAAATTGGATACGTGAAGCTGGATGAAAGCACATGACTGATCTGAACAAATACTTGATATGGTAAATGCTGAAATATATCCAATTCACGTTGCACTTTCATCCTTTCGCCGATACGAAGAATGTAAGATGGCGACGACGCTGTTTCGATTGGTCAGGTTTCTCTCTCACATCTTCCGGATAAATACCGGCTGATTCTCCGCTCACAGCAGAGGCATAACATAACGAATGCGATCAAAGACGGAAAATATGAATCACGCGAGGAATATGAATATCTCTTCCCACTCTCTCAACTCTTCTCTTTTGTCTCCATCATTGTCTCCACTTCCTTTCGTTCTTTCCATTTTTACACACCCCCTTCCCTTGGTACTCATTTCTCGAATGTGACAAACGTCCATTCTTACGTTTGAACTGTCTCTTCTCACATTAACGCTTACACTGTTAAACTTACATTTCTGCTGTTTTCAAGTATTCCTTGTGTTTCCTTTCGATAGTCTCCTTCTAATATTCATAATTTCCTAACTGATGACTTGTTGACTGCCTGCTTTGTATAAATTCCAAATATATTTCTTCTTACATGTATATGAAAAAATCACATATATACATAATCACAGTATGTCAAAAATTAAGAAACAAAACCTGATAGATAAATTGGACTATGCAAATATGTAACACTACTGTTTTTAATCATTCTTGTTTCTTTGTTTTTGCAATATGCTGTATTGTACTGAAGTGCCGAAATGATAATAACCATAGTAATGTCCTAGTGGAAAAACGAATTAAGGTTAAATAGATATAAAGGCGGAGCTTTGGAAATTAAGATTCATTCCCTCCTTTAAAATATGTTTATATGCAAATATATCCCTCTTTCTGGTACATATAGTACACGTGTCAACATAACCGACGTTATATGTGATGGGGCTACCTATTACTCGTTTTGTAATTAAGCAAACAAGAATGAAATAATTTCAAATTGACCTTTGCTGCGTATGGCCTTTGTAGACGTTTTGGTCAAATAATCATTCAGATGATTTCAAAGCAAATGTTTGACTCTCTAAGAAGTTGCATTTTACTTTACGACTCCATTCGACCATACTACGAATCAACGGATAATTCATATATGGCGATACCAAAATAATGTATACGTTCTGTATTCTAGTCATGGTCCTAAAAGTACACATTATGCATGTATGTTTGTGTTGTTTTGATACCCGTTTCGAGATTTGTGTGTGTGTTTTGAATGTGATAGAATAAGCTGTAAGTAATCGGGGAAGTCTGGTACCATTGGGTGAAAAAAAATCGCATTTTCTAACCATTCTGATTATTGTTTTTCCTTTCATCTAATTATGTTTTATGTTTTTAAACTTAAGGAAAAATAAAATATATACTAGCATGATATGGATGATAACAATGTTTATTGTACCTGTGCTTGTCAACTGTAGCTTATGACAGCATTAGAAATTCATATCTTTGCTTACATATGTGACTGAAATTACTTATACTAGTAAAAGCCCCAAAAGACAGGCTTCACAGCGAAACATTTCAATAATCTATCAAATATGCTTGATACACGTTTCGACACTCATGATTAGATAAAACATGATGATGATTATTTCTACGTAGTACATATCTATTTTTATCATAGGTGCTGTAGAATAAATACTGAAAAATTGCGAATAATCCATATTTTCATCCTTGAATTAGATTTTTTTGTGAAAAGTTGGTGGTTTGTTGACCAACGATAGTTAAAAATACGTACGAATTATATCAGCAACTCTGTGCAGCATTCAGTAGAATTCAAGCTTCAGATAGGCAAAAATAAATGAAAATAAAATATGTATGATTTAGTGATTTAATCTGCCTTAAATTTGTCCCCATCGTCATCATGTGTAAAAGCCGTCCTTGTAATATTGAATGACTAGATCGAAAGATTGAGGGGAAAACGTGCAGTACGGGAAACGACAAGGGTTCGTTTGTACCTGGCGATGGAAATTCTGCCAAATTCGATCAAATGTTTCCTATGAGCTGGCGATATTTTGCAAACTGTGAGCACAATTAAGAAAAATATTATTAGATTTGAGCGCATTTTCAACCTATGAGGTTACTCGGTAAAGCCAAGTTTTGTGCAAGTGTTAGATTGCGGCATCGGCTCCACCTATCAAGAAAAGCAGGCTTCTTTTTTGTATCAAATTGAAAAAAAAAATCCTTGGTAAGAGTAATATCTGCAACTACGCCAATTAAAAGTCCAGCTGCCGTCTAACCCATTTTTATCCATCGCTTTTTGGTGGGAGAGGTGTGACATGTTAAGGAAGTGACAAGTTGACGAAAACTGGCAGAATTAAGCATTCATTATATTAAACTCCTTGGCTATACCACCATTTGTGTTCAAGAATATATATTTTTCGTAGCCTACCAGGGAAATATTGGAGGTTTTCTCTCAGTACGAATGGCTTTAAAACATGATATAGTTTCCTTGACTTAGCTTACTTGCGATCATCATGAGGAACATAATTTCACGTTTTACCCCACTAAACTTGACAAGGATCTTTCAACTTTTATAATCGGGGTTTGCGTTTGTTTGTGCTGCGAAAAGTCATTGAAATGATATTATTTTGGTAGTCTGTTTTTACTTGATACTTTTTTTTCCAAGGAAGAATATTTTCTTTTTATTTGTGTAGTCACATAGGCAAACGTGATGTCCTACACATGGGACTATTGCTAAAAAAATCATTTGCTGCACGACCATGTTACCGGGCTTCGGTCACGCCGGAACGGCCCGGGCCCGGTAGGCATGAGATAGGGTGTACGTGTCAGATGCGGCTGCCGCATGCTGCTACCATCCCGTGGCGTCCCGAAACACACTGGCAAAGCACAAGCAGAACTTGATTCCATTTTCATAAACGTCATATCACGAATCGATCCGCATGGTATAGATCACCCTAAGGCCAGCGAACTAGTTCTGATGTTTACCTCTCATCTCGGTATCGACAGACAGAAGAACGGAGAGAAACAAGCCCCACCATCTTGGGCAAGATTTGAGATTGATGACGCTTCCTCTTTGGAAGATCAAACCAGGAACTGAGTGACTCTGGATCAGCATCCCGCGGCTGCGTTCGCGCCACGGCATTCTGATAATAAATTGCCTTCATGACCCAAAGATGTTTCGTTATCTGCTTTAATTGACCACTTGTTTTCCAATGACCTTTTGTGATACATTTTGTTTAATTAATGTCAATTGATTTTGAGGCTTCTGGAGTTTCCTCTCCCTTCATGTCATTTTGAGAGTGACTTGTGATGGGTTTACAAAGAAAAAGGAACAAAGCAGACGGGGGAAAGCTTTGGGTAAACAAGAAGGGCTACTGGAGAGGGAAAAGGAGAGGGGGGTATGGTGATGGCAGAGAGAATAAGAGAGAGAGAGAGAGAGAGAGAGAGAGAGAGAGAGAGAAAGAGAGAGAGAGAGAGGGGGGGGTACGGGGGTAGGTGTTATGATGTTAACATTAATTTCTATAGATAAAGTAACTTACATCGTTTGAACTATCAAGAGCAACAGAGAAAGAGGATAAATAAATGCAGGGGAGTTGGGAGAAGGTAAATATGTAGGAGAGAGAGGAGGGGGGGGGGGGAGAGGGGGGATGCGATTAGGAAGAGTGGAAGAGAAAGAGATGAAATGGAGAGAGGGAGGGTGAGAGAGAGGAAAGATACATAAAGGGCGAGAGTGAGAGATAGATAGGGTGTGTGTGTGTGTATGTGTGTGTGTGTGTGTGTTTTGTGAGAGAGACAGGCAGAGAGAGACAGAGACAGAGAGAGAGAGAGAGAGAGAGAGAGTGAGAGAGTAATAGTGCGAGAGAGGGGGAGGAGAGGGGAGGAGAGGGCTGAAGAAAAGAGAATAGAGGGCGCCAGCGGCTGTAGGTGACGGAGATGAAAAGCTGGAAACACCCTGATTGACATTTGTCGACCGAGGGCAACGCCGAGATCAAAATGATGACATTTGTGACATGTGCAGCAGGCGTCATTGTCCTATTTCGCTGTCCTGTATTGTATTGAGCGGGGAGTGCAGCGAGATGGGTTGAGCAGATGAGGGAGGGAAGGCGCAAGACGGGAACAGCGCGGGGCACACTATTGATGACGTGAGGAGATAAGTCAAATGTCACACGACACCGTGTTGGAAAAGTTATCAAAGTGTCACGACATAACTTTCTATATTGATATTCCTTTCTAGTCCCATATCCCACCTTTCTCTCTCTCTCTCTCTCTCTCTCTCTCTCTCTCTCTTTCTCTTTTCTCTTTCTTTCTCCTCCCTGTTTCTCCACTCCTCTGTAAACCTCAACATGAAGTCAAAAGTGCTTTATATCCATTATAATCTCTCGAACCAAATAAATGTTGTCCTTCTTCCTGGTTGGGGCCAAACAACGAAATTGGACGAATACAAAGAATATAAGAACAATTGTATAAAGTGTGTCACATCGTCAGTTCCTCCACTCATCACTGCTCATAGCGCTCATCGACCCAATCATTGTATTCTCGTCAGACCCTGGCTTAATCTGGTAAAGGAGTCATGATATATCAAACATATTCCGTCTGATTTAATGTTGAAATGATTATATGACTTTCAGAAGGTACCGACTGTGTAATCAATTGACATCTTTTTAAATGCAGCTTTGAAGCCTGTTTTCCATTTGGATTAAACAAGTAACAGCATAGTATACTGCAAGTAGGTTGAAAAATGAAATCATCGTTAACATCTGATAAACAAATTAATACAATAAACTCAATTCTATAACAGACCTATTCATGCGCATGTGCCAATGTCTATTCTTTAACCTATATAACATATGTTCAATATAAAATATAGTTTGTATATTTCGTATGTTTTTCCCGGTTCAAACACCGATATCAAAGCAAAAAGCGGATGTCCGAAAAATACTGTTTTAAACAAAACAAATAAGTCTTAATTTTTGCCATTTATTTTCGGGTTTTTTTTTTTTACTCAAGACGTGAATGATTACAACTGTTGATGTGTTACTGAATGTCATATAAGCATTTAAACCCAGAGTCTTACATTTGAATACACTTCATAATGTTCTTTCCTTT
>OZ022580.1:12275826-12356495 GCA_963669155.1 Arbacia lixula
TGGATGATATTTGAGACTATTTTCAAAACAGCCATCGTGTACATCTATTTTGTTCAATGGCAAATGTCAATTAATAAATTAATCTTTAAATAAGACGGCAAGCATGTTGGTTCATTAGATTAAAAACAGTTTACATCGGTTGTTTTCCTTCGATTAGACTCCATCTTTGTGACCACGATCATAAAATTAGGAAACTGCACGCAATACGTGTACATTTATTCCCCTGAGTACAATATGTATGACTAATATCAGAGCCCGGATGACAGGACGTGTGTTCGGTGGTTTTTATGTTGCCATCAATTTTAATTACGTCAATATATTCACAGACATAAATACTCTCCCAATTGAATATTGTAATCAATTTAATCGTTATGTCCACTGACGTAATGTTGATCTGTCTCTGTATGACCATGTATCCTTCTCTCTATCTCTGGGACAAATGGTTTATGACCTTATCTATATGTACATTACAAATGTAGGATATGTACATTATAGGATATTGCTTATGGTGAATGTTACTTATTGTAAGATGATATAATCCCCATTTGGTATGCTGCAAATATTAGATTTTTTTTTCTTTGTGTCAATTAAGCTGAGCGAAAATTGGTGATTAACTTTAACATGTATTATTAACGATCCACTGGAAAAGATGTATAGCAAAGCGACCAAATATCTGTATTTCAATCATAATACAATTTGAATTGAACGGCAAAATTACTTGTAGCAACCTTGTGGTGTGGTTTCATTTCAATGTGACGAATTATCTCATCAGTGGATAGTTTTTGTCAAGGAAATAGTTTCCATCAGATGTAATACAATACTATTGTTGCGTTAAATGCTGGTTGTTTCGGAAGAATTCTACGTTTGCTTTAACATAATATCTTCACACTTAAGGTCATAACGTGATATCTATATTAGTTTATTACAAATTTACACAAATCTCAATCATTGCCATTAGCGCAGAAAACATTTTTATACATACAGCGTGCTACGAAGCAACAACGAGTTTGATAGACTGAGATTGAAGTTCAAGCGAAAGTTTACAAATGAATAACATTGATCACGTTTCATTCATGCTATTTTGTGTCAGATTTATTTTTATATTCACTGACATCGATACGAAAGGTATACCAATTTCGTTGTATAAGCATTTTATGATTCTCTTGGAGGAGTATTTCGATGCTAGTTTAGAGAAATGGTCGCGGTTACATGTCGCCTAGCGGCCCCGGTATTGAGCTGCACCGATTAGGGCTATAGGTTTCTGCAGAATAAATATCTGCGGGCGGTGACGGCTGTGATGCGGAGAAGACGGGCCCACTGAGCGACGCCCGGCCCGCTGGAGGAAGGGAGGAGAGGGGGAAGGGAAAACTATCACAAAACAGCGATATTTAAACTTCAATTGATGAAAATTCGCACCGAAAATCGCTGAACACACCCAGTCGAATAAAAGAAAACCCGAGTAAATAGAATGAGAAGACATTCTGCTTTCTCCGCTTTCCACTTTGGTAAATTAATTGAGAGTTTATCCACATTTCTGAGAGTGATTTAAGGCGAGTAAACAGTGAGTGTATGGTGCGGAGAAGTGACATGAGGGGTGGACATTGTGCCCGTGTTTGAGTTGTGCGGTCATCGTGCTGTATCAGTGTACGGTGTCACTTTTCAAAGGGCTTCCGACACCCCCACCTCATCTTAAAAAGAGACCGACATTTTTCGATATGTAGGTAGAAAAATGAAATTGTCCTCCGGTGACGATATCGAGAACAAAGAAGTCAGCGTACGTCTCGCGGCTATAGCAAATTGGCACCGTGAGATGCTAGCGTAAGGAGCTGCCATGAAGCTTGTTTCCCCCTCCTCTGTCGTAGCGACTCAGCGGTGGTTAGAGTACGGGGAGCTCTGGGGCAGTGGTGTCACCAGCCACCGCACGGACCCCGCGAACGTCGAACGCGGTTCGTCGTACGAGGCGGGAGGGGAGGCGGTGTCATCGTCACCCCATAGGTTCGGACACCCCACCTTGTCTCGCCAGCCCCATACCGCCACGACGGGGGCGGAGGAGCCGTGCCCTAAGAGTCTACTTCTTCCTTTCCTGTCTGCCTCCGGGTTCACTCGGGTTTTGACACACTCTTCCGTCAGAACCTTTTTGCGTTCAGAAATTCGAACAAAGAAATACAAGCGCTATGCAATTGATAGGTTAATATATCACACGGCGTCATATTCTATTCTTGAATGACGAACAAACACAAGCATGGATAATACTCTTGCTGGATGATAGATATGACAGCATTTGTATCAACTGAATTAAATGAATGTGGCGCTGAAAATGACATAGTTTATGGTATTCCACGGTCACTGAAGGCGATGCATTTTTGTGCTTTAAAGACAAATAAATTTTAGTACAGATATCATCAGTATTTTATGAAAAAGACGATATGTTGTCTTGGTCAACATTAACGCCTACCATTCATGCAACATGATCTAAATTCTTGTTTTAATGGTTTCTGTGTTACAATTTAGCTCCTCGATATCCGAGAGTCAAGCTCATAATGATAACATTTATAAATGTTTACTTTATTACTTAGAAATGTATACCCATCCGACCTAAGTTTATAAAAGATTAAAAAAAATGTTTATTTTTCAATTCTTTCTCATATATATAAATAGATGTTTAAGTTATTCATGTTTCAGTCTACAGTCTTTTTTTAAAAATCATAACTTTGATTTAAAAACTAGAATAAAAAAAAAGTTTCACTATACTCTAAAATTCGATTAATCAGTTCGTTTGACTGTGCTTTACATCAGTTGATCTTTGTTGCCATGTTAGGTTACAGCCTTGTCATAAGCATTTGTTTGTGTAATCTGGGTCCATGTTATTATGATTATTATGTATTGTATTTTCTGTACACAGTGTCTCTAGGGAGAACAGTGCTAGCTCACTGATGGGAATACTTTGTTCAAAAAGGTATAAACAAATAAAAAAAAACATCGTCATTATAAAAAAAAAAGTCCAAGACAAAACTATCATCATCACGATTTGTTATCGCATGTAATTATATTAATTTGAGACGAAAATACACAATTTAATGACCGATCCAAAAGGAGAATACGATTCAAATAAAATGAAAAGAATAAACTTGTGGGGTGCATAGCCTAGCTGCATTCACACACCACCATGGAGAGCTTTGTCCGCTCTCTGTACTCGTTTGTATTGGTCGTGTGAGCTGACTCCGGCTGCTACCCCGCTAAAAGCTTTTGGTGCCCCAATAAAAAACGGATATTAGTTTAGTGTCGAGTTTCTACTTCCAAGTCTAAGCACAAATAGTGCATGGGAGAGTGTGCAGCCCCGTGTTCAGTGCGGGACTCTGTGCTGTTCTTATGGTGAATAATATTCAAACTTAATCAGAAATAGCCAGTTTGGGCTTCTCCCTGTGATGCTGTATCATGAGCGAAGGAGAAGATTCTTATTTAGAAATGAGTTGCGATTTTGATGGAAAATGCGACATGGGTTTCCTCCACAAAAATGTTTGTAGAATTACTAGCGATATCATTCCCATTTTCATAATGTGATCGCATTTCGATCAACATTCTTTGTTGGAATTAATATTAATAAAGATATAACAACGACAAGTTATGATGTCATATGTCATATTACTATAAGTATAATTTAAAAACAAGTGCTATCATATGACATTGTTTAAGCACCAAGTCATTTGATGAACATTACTGTTGAGGTATATCTCTTCCGCATACTAAAAATATAAAAAGCTATTTGTGCATTTTTGTATTTGCTATACATGTATAACATGTACATGACACATGCAACGTCATGTTACCAACTTGTGATTGATATCAATGTATATTTTCATATGGATAATGAAATAAAACTGTTTCAAACAATTTGAATATATTATGATACAATATGACATGATATGATGCATTACGTTACCCTCTATTCATGGTGTTTTATGACGATGCATCATATCATCTGCTATGAAATTCTTACTCATATTCTTATAATTATTTCATGATATTCTCCAAACTAATAACAAATAGATGAAGGTATGTTTATGTTAATGAATATATCGGTAACGGTATGGACGACGGAGTGGCAGCGCATCGCTAGAGTTATGGTTCTCATTATGTATGAATGTGTAACATACACGATCGAGTCATTAGCGGGTAGATAGCCGGCCTTATCTAGGCCAATTCAGATACACGCAGGCCCAGCAGAAGATATTCGGCTTGATGCTCAACTATGAATCACCAGGGGTTCAAGAAGGGACGCGGGGGTGGGGTGGGGTGGGGTATAGGGATTGGGGGATGACGGGTGGGGGGGGGGGGGGCGTCGAGTGGAGAAGGGGAGAGAGTGATAGACAGCGATAGAGTGACCGTGAGTGTGATGTGTAGACCGACAATCTGACTTAACAGACTTGAAAATGAAATTGCGTTCGTGGCGTGCGTGTGCATTTCGTAATGGACATGTGTGTGTGTATACATGGAATATGTGCATGTATTTTCCTACTCCAAGTTTCTGTTTGTGCCTTCTAGCATCATTCTCATTGCTAGGCTGTGTTTGTCTGTTTTTAAGAAATGTTTGGCTAGTATTTTATGTTGCTCCTTCTGATTGCTCTATCATTTTATTTGTCTTCTCTTTCCTTTTTGTTCTTTCTCTACGTCTGCTTCTTCTGCTTTTCCATGTTTTTCTCTTGATTGCACTATTTCCCGCATCACTCTCGTCTAGTTCCTCAAATTATTTCCTCATCCTTTGTCTGTTTCGTTATCAAGTTTTAAAGATTAGTTATGATATTGAAATTAGTAATCGCGAAACAAAGGCTGTTGAAATTGCATCCAAACACGCATAACTGGGCTGGTGCAGTTATCAATTTATTCATCCTGTTCTGTTGTTCTGACATTGATAAACTCCTGAATCAAACACAAGGTAGGTTCGCATTCCTGTGTGTATTGCGGGAAGACGCCTTCGATTGCTCACCCAGTCTACATGTAAGTGTATTAATGCAGTAACCACGCCCCCACACTGTTCAGAACTCACACCGATAGCCTGGGCGAAAGGACACATACTATAAAATATGATCCGCTTGCCTACAAATGACTCATTTATTTTCTCACCGAATTTACAATGGTTTTAATTATCTCATTAATTTGATTTGATTCATTTTGGCTCCCGTAGTTCACATACAATGTGTGTACACAGCACAATCGTAAATACATGTAATTATTCAGGAAGGTTTAAAATATAAATCTGTATTCAATCTTGTGTGGAAAAAAAGTTGAATGTCATATATCACGTTGCTCATGCTTTACATTCACACATGTTCGTTTGTTGATTTATGAAATTTATCTCCCTATCATACGTACAAATATTTGTTAACGCATTGCTCGTGAAATAGGGGTTAAATAAGATATTGTATGCCAGGGCTATGTTCAATTATGAAGCGTGTTAAACATGGAAGAAGGAGAAAAACGCTTTGAACAGACACAGTCTCCCTAGAGATCAAAAGCCTACCAGAGGAAGCGACACCGTGCCCCCAAATGCCTCCACATCCAACCTGCCCCCCCCCCCCCTCACCACTTCCTCCTTTGATCATGACAAGCTATAGACCTTCACGGAAAAAAAATGTATACTGTAGTATACAATGTTTCCGCGAAGGTCTATGGTTTTTGCAAGAATATAGTCTTGCAAAGAAAGGGACTACCCTCATAAGTACAACGAAATGTTATGATATATGAGCTGCCTTGTGGATCATCTAAGACAATTCCTTTTATCCAATTGACAAAATACTATTACTACAACTACTACTACTACTACTACTACTACTACTACTACTACTACTACTACTACTACTACTACTACTACAACAACTACTACTACTACTACTACTACTACTACAACTACTACTACCACTACTACTACTGCTACTACTTCTTTCACTACTACCACTACTACTTCTACTACTACTACTACAATTTCTACTATGTCTTCTACTACTGGTACTTCTACTACTACTACTACTACTACTACTACTACTACTACTACTACTACTACTACTACTATTACTACTACTACTACTACTACTACTACTACTACTACTACTACTACTACTACTAATATTACTACTACTACTACTACTAATGTTGCTGCTGCTGCTGCTGCTACTGCTACTTCTACTTCTATTCTAATACTGCTATAACTACTTCTACTTCTAATACTGCTACTTCACTACTAATACCGATAACAATGTTAATGGTAACATACATTCATAATGCGCCATATATATCAAATGATCATGTTGCTCCTGCGGCTTAAAATTGTACAAGATAAATTATGTTACATACATGTAGAAAGATGATAATAACAATAGTAATATTTGCGTTGATACTTCCAGTCCCGAAACTACGGAACATATACACGGCTATTTATATTCATATGATGGGCAAATTGCTCAAGAAATACAAATATACCGTGCCTGGGAGATTAGAGGTTATCCAACAGTCTAAGCATACGATACGATAGGTTTATTGCACATATCCCGTGGTCACGTTTACAGTCTCCATATGGGAAATATCAATTCTGCTATTCAGAGTATGCTTTGGGCATAATAGAAGCTGTGCTTGATAAGTAAAGTTTACCTAAGTAAGTAGACGTTTAACCCGTGATTCCAGAAACTGTTTTGAAACTGTCTGTACATCAGTAGGAGGTTCTTATCAACAATGAATACAAATGCATGAGGCACGGAAGAGGGATCCAAAGAAGTTTGACAATCCTCTTAGTGGTTCTATTTTGAGCGACAAAAGCTCATCTTAGAACCCCGCCGTTCCCTTTATCCCATTCTCTTATTACACATCAAGCAGCCCACAGCGACATAATAATAACGATTAGCAGTGAAACATTCACCTTTTTATCCAGGCCCCTGTCAAAATGTTGGTTATTCCACCATTCTTTCTCTTTTATTGCCCCCTTTCTTTCGACACAATGGGGCCTGTCTCGTTGGATTTATGATCAATTCAGAACCAGAGCAAAACACCAGTCGAAATGCAAAATGACAGTGGGGTGGATTATAAATGCATTGCAGTGACCTTTCCTGAAAGGATACCGTGTACAATGAAGAAAACAAAATCAGATTTAACTGAGTATCTTGAACATATTTCGCTTTGCCTTGTTGCATAGAACAAGAAAGTAACACGGTCATGTGCTAGAAAGTATGATTGCCCGGTTGTTACACGTGTTGAATCCAAGGTACCTAACAAGTGTATTATTGAGTCTGATACAAAAAAAGACGTCTTTTCTCCCTCTCCATTCTGTCCAACATGTTATGGCGAGCGCAGTAGACCTAGATAATGATTAGTCTACTGCAATCAGACCTGATTTCAGTATAGTTTGGATTATAAATGGTCATCAGTATGAAAGAGAAACCTTGAACCAGACTACCTACGCAGTTTTAGGATACGAAATAACAAAAAGAAAATCGAAATTAAATTCTGGTGAATGTATCCTGATTTTTTTTCTCTCTTACAATTGTAGTAAGTGAATAAATGCTAAGGAGAGCGACTACAAAAAGTATTGAATTTGGCATTGAATTCGGAGCTAAAAGCTACCGGTCCTTAACCTCTGCTTCTTGGACATGCCACACTTATCACAAGCATGTCGCATTCGTTGAACTACATTTAATTTGATTTATCGTCATATTACTTTTTACGAATACCGTCATATTTACCGCGAAATTAGTTCGGATTAAATTGTACTAACGATTTGCATTTGAATTATTTTATTCTGCCTTTAGATATCCTCACCTACACCGTCTCCAGCTTGTGAGTTTTCAGTGTATTCTGCGTAATTGCAAATCGAATGCCGCAAAAACATCAATGTACGCTATTGATCGCGACCGTGTTATTTCGAAAATACAGGACGCCAGATGACTTCCACAACTCAAACATTGTTGGAAAAATAATGACATTAAATCTTGTTTGTATTGACATTCACAGACCTACTTTCGGCGAAGAGGTTGCCAGGGTGACGGCACTCATCCTGTTCAAGTCGATTTTCTGCACGAGGCGGAGAAAACATCCTCTAATGGGCTGGAGACGCGTTATGGTCTGATCATGGAACTGGTACTAGTCCCAGGGTCTGGTCCCCTCTGAAGGTCTGGTCTTGGACTAGGAACAACCCGCTGTAGACCGCACCTGGGAGATCCTGACTTTATTTGGACTACAGTAAAATATAATGGAGATGGGACTGGGGCGCATTATAGGAATACTAGTGTGGAAACAGGGCCCCGTCTTGTAAAGCGATGTGATTGATTTGAGTCTATCGTAAGTCCAATCCTCTATCCCTAATGTTCAAAATTACTATGTATAAATCAGGCATAGGATGGTGTCGATAGAGAAGGGGGTCGTTATATACTTTTAAAAGGGAAAGGGGAGTCGGATTTATTATCTCTGTAAGCTGGTAAAATAATTTCTCTATGTGTATGGGGGTTGGGGGTTAGGGGCGGCTGACGGTATCCAATAGAAGACATACATAAACATGCCACGCGCCTGACAAGCAAAAGATCATCTTGATACATGTACATGTTATAACCCACGATAATTCAGGTATTAATTACTAATAAGTTACTGTTATCCTTTAAAATGTTGGATTGCAATATTGCTTTCTGAGCGTTTTAACACCCATTCTTTACACTAGGCTAATGTACGAAGTGATTTGATATCTTTTTATTATATGCACCAATGCACATTAAATTATCTAATATTCATTCGTATATAATTTGACAGGAATAATGAATGATTAATCATTTAAATGAAAATACAATGTACTTACAAGCCTGCGATATTCAGGTTAATCAAATTATGTGACAGAATAACTTCACAATAATTCATTTATATTTACAAACAACTTACTGGTACAACAAAATTTCCAAATTGCTTTCAAAGTAGCATGTTAGATAACGAAGATTTTCGATCTGCAGCTCATCAGGTTATCACGCAGATATGAAAAAATTACAAGAAGAACCAAATATTTATATTTATTTAGCAATACAAGTCTGATTGATCACATTGATATCGATATTGATGTCATATTTAATCGGACATAAAGAGAGTGAATACATCTAACGCTGTATTTAGGTACTAGTTAATTCGAGTCTACATGTGACATTGATTCAGCTTTGTACCGGTAATGTACAAAAATCCTATCCAGCAAATGCGTACCGACACTCAATGGGTTAAACGTGATAGTGTTTCGGTCACCCAACAGGTATAGCGACCGTGGTTCACATTGGTCGATAACTAGTTACAGCATGCAAATATTGGATGGCACGTTAGGATAGGGCCAATCATGTCGCAACGATTCGCTGTCACACACAGCTGTGCTAAGACCGTCCGGGAAACCGGAGAGCCGCAGCCACGTGTCGGGCGGGTCGGAGACACCGTGTTCACGGGGCTGCAACGGGCTCGACATCGGCAGGGTACGGGGTGAAGGGCGATGGGTTTTACTGTTTGCCTCCGCTAGCGAGTGATGAGAGGGCGATAGCTCTCCTGAAAAAAGGATAGAAAAGAAGAAGGGGAAGACGGAGGGAGGGGAGAAGAAGAAGCAGATGTAGAAGTGGACGAGACAAGGAAAAGAAAGAAGAAGAAGAAGAAGAAGAAGAAGAAGAAGAAGAAGAAGAAGAAGAAGAAGAAGAAGAAGAAGAAGAAGAAGAAGAAGAAGCAAAAAAAAGAAGAAGAAGAAGGGTAAAAAGAAAGTGTAAAAAGGGAAAAAGGAAAAGAAGGAAAAGAGGAAGAAAAAGGACGAGATAACAAAGGAAGGAGAGAAGGATAAACGGGTGGAGGAGAAAAGATTAAGTTTTATATTTAGAACTTTGAAGTATTGACCTTAAAGGGCAATGTGGGACATAATCAAAATTGTAGTTTTAATGAATATACATGCTTTACATTGCGTCAACTACAAATAACTGTAATAACTGTCATAGTATTTGACATACCTAACTCTACAAACATATTTTCATACTATGAAACAATTATCGTTGTTATCTACATCATAAGGCGAAGTCGAACAATTATGTCTTTTATATTGCTTCATTAATGACGTTACAGGAAATTTGAGTGTATTCATGGTCAAACAAAGGTGTACATCGTAAACAGCGCCTCACCCGCAAAAAATGGAAAACGAGGCCTTAAATTTTGTCCAGTCATAACCACTGTTCACTGCTTAGTTCTACAAACCATCATGCAATTGCTTGACAACCTTTATAATGTGCACAGCTCACATTTCTTGGGGATACGCGCCCTCTAACGACAAGAGCCTTCTCTTAACTCCCTCCGTTACAAATACGTGTGCTAAAGTTCCCTTTGAAAGTCGTGTGTATATTCATGGGCCTTCATGGAACACTGGGACTTAAGAGTTCAGGGCTTTTTAATTTTTCTTGTCTCATACTTATTTGAAATGTGGGCCATATGCGTAAATACAAAACATGTATGACTTGAATTTTATGAGAGGATAATACTGTAGGTTCATCCAGTGTCACACGGGGAGTTAACACTTTATGGCCAAATAAACTGCTGTTCTATGGGACATGTATGCGGTGCCCTTGACGTATAAAGGGTTAAATATCTTCATGTCAGTATACAAACATTCATATCTCTTTTATTTGGCATCCGATTTGATTTCAATTTCGCTGCCATCTGTTTCTCTGAATTATTTCATTAGAATTATACTTGCACTAGATGTGTCAATTAAGTACAAGACTTAACGTTGTGCTTAATTGGACGGCGAGCCATTTTGTTACTTCGAAATCCTGGTGTTTCACGGGGGTCTTTCACCAAGCTTTTCGTAAGTTACGAACGACTGGTGATCCCTTCTTGTGCTAAATCACATTCTCAATGAACAAAGTGTGGTATCGCATTCAGCACAAGAAAGGATAATCAGTCGTTCGCAAAGTCGTCCGTAACTTACGAACAGCTTGGTGAAACACCCCCTGTTCTGTTTAAACCAACGATTGACGGTGTTTTCCCCGGTTCAAGGAGGAAAGGGTTTCCACCGAGTTTACATACTAGTTTGTTTCTATAACTGGGGCACGTCCACCGTCCGTTTGTTCTCTGTGTATGCAGTGGTTTGATTTGTGGCATGAGACAACACCCATTCCCCCTTCTTCTACTTTTAGTGGCAGTTCTGAGTAAAAGGAGATATAAGCGCACACGAGTACGATGTTTGCACAACAAGCTCCCCAGATGTTGTTTCCTATGGCTGAACAGCTCGCAAACACAAGCCGACGTGCGGTAAATGCTAACTGAATCAACGTGAAAGGTAAACAAACAAGTTCGTATTTGCTTTGTTTTGTATGAAGCTGTATCCTGTGAAATTAATCATCGTAATATAATAGACACATCCCATGAGATGATACAAATCAGCGCAGAAAACATATTTGTTCATGTAGGTGTGTGTTGAAATTGCAAGTCGAGTGGAGAGAGAACGCGAAGGAAGATTACACACGTTCATCACCTCTACAAATTCATATTTGGTCGTGTTTCATCTAAGACAAGGTACCCCTTTTAGACACGTTACGAAACTTGACCAAGATGGCTAACATTTCTCAGTCACTTTACAGCGGTAATTGTGCAGATTGCATGACAAGACAGAGGATAGTTATTACAGCTATTCATATATTTATTTATTTACTCAATCTTTTGTTATACACGGTAATGATATGAGTATAATGATAATTATAATGAGTGGACTGTCTTTTTTTAACATTTAGCTCTATTTGGTGGATGCTCCATTTTGAACACTACGTGGCTTGTACTAGAGGGATAAAAAGTTCGTTTACAAACTTTTCCCCGGAAATAAGAACTGAAGTTCACTTTTAATGAAATTATTACGTTTTGTTTGCAATAGCCAAGTAACTGCAGAGATATTGGTACTGACATCCTCAATATGAATATGATAACGTAATTGATTCTATCATATTGATCATGTGCAAAGAGACATTTCTAGTCAATTTCCTGATGTACTTGTAATATGATTATATAGGCAAATTAACGCTTTCCTTATTAACGACACCTTTTAATGCATTTTAAAAAAAGAAGCTACACCTCAGATGCAAGCTACAAAGTAGTACGTTTCCGTGCGTTATTTGAATCCTACATCTACATTGATGAATGGGCGTGATGATGAAGGTGGGAGATAATTGGGAGCAAAACATGAGGGAGAAAATAGAGGTATATATATTCATATATATATATTATATATATATATATATGTATTTCTCTCTCTCTCTCTCATTCTCTCACACTCTCTCCCCCTCTCCCTCTCTCGTCTATCTGTCTGTCTCTCTCTGTCTGTCTCTCTCTCTCTCTCTCTCTCTCTCTCTCTTTATCTATCTAGTGGCAGCAGGGAGCACAAACTCATTAGCATGGAGGGTGTGGTGTCGAGGTTTATGTATTGGCAACGAAAATATAAGAAAACCAATGGACATAGCTGAAGTACATATCCCTTTTAATGAGGTGTCAAGCCTCGGTCCTTCGTCAGATCTACAGTGACAAAAGCAATGATAAGTATGTTTTATGAAGGTATAAAATAATATTCTAAGACCCATATATAGTATGTCAAAAATAAGATAAAGGTAACAGAAATGTAATATATATATACAGAGAGAGGGGGTGGAGATGGAAGAGTACAGAAAAAAGTGGGGATATGAGTTTCGACAATAGGGCGTTGGTGCAATATGCATGTGTCTGTGCGTGGGTGTTGGTGTGTATGTGAGAAAAAGGGAGAGAGGGAATAAGCACGATGGGAAAGGAGAGAGAGAAAGAGAGAGGGGAGAGAGAGAGAGAGAGAGAGAGAAAGATAAAAAGAAAAGAGGGAATAATTTTAGTGTAACAATCGAGGTAAACGTAGTTATATTGAACATGATATTATGGAGGCTGTATTACGTGTTGGTGGTGGTAGAATGTGTGCATGTTTGTGTGTATGTATGTGTGCGTGTGTGTGCGTGTATGTGTGTGTGCAATAGCGGGAGAGATAGAGAGAGACAGAGAGAGAGAGAGAGGCAAGACATGAACGAGAGAAAGAGAGACAGACAGAAAAAGAGTGAAATATCAGACAGAGAGAGAGAAGGAGAAAGAAAAGACAAGACAAGAATTTTTAAGTAACAATTAGCGTTATCAAATTATTGTATTGATGCGAGGGTGGTGGCATACTGTGTATGTGTGTGTGTGTGTGTGTGTGATGTGTATGTGCGCGTTTGTGTGTGTGTATATGTGTGTATGTGTGTGCGTACGTGTGTGTGTATGTGTGTGTGCGTGTGTGTACGTGTGAAAGTGTGTATGTGTGTATATGGGTATGTGTGTGCATGTGTATATGTGTGTATATATGTAATGTGTGTATATGTATGTATTATGTGATATGTGTATGTGGTGGTAGCGTTGAGGTGGTGGTAGCGCGGAGGTGGTGGTGGTGGTGGTGGTGGTAGGGGGATAAGTGGCTGGGGGTGGGGGGGGGGGGGGGCGAGGAGGATAGTAAGGTGGTAATGGGTGCCGAGGACGGTGCTGCAGCAGATCCGCCACGTGGATGCCTCGCCCAACCTGCTGCATCGGGACCAGCCCTGACCCGGACACCACGTACTCCAGGCCCACCAAGCATGCCGAGCAGCAGAGGTCGAACAGCGCCACATTAAGTGCGGTTTACCGACACTAGGTCTCCACTATAATGTACGTGCCAGCGAGAGGGAACCTCGACATGAATATGCATTGGTGGGACCGACATGGAGAAGTTGTGGTTACTTAGCATGCTTAGGGAAGGTGAATGACTTCTATTCGAGACAAAGGCCTCTCACTGACTGTTTAACCAGGCTCATGAATAATACAATTTACGAGGAATTTTACTCTCTTTAAAGGATTAAATCTCATATGATAATTAACAACAAGATCACGAGGAGTAAGACACTTCTTTCCGAAACTCGTGTCGTACAGACAGACAACGATCTTGATCGTATTTCCAAGCAAAATCATTGATATCTGTTTACCAGTAGTTTATGGTTATAAACCTAATGAAAAATATGTACTTCTGAAAAAATAATGATATTCATGATTAAATGTTACTGTTTTTTTAGCATATCACCAATTGCCAATGATTATAAAAACGTGTGTTCAAAAGCCCAGTACAATAAAATGACTGAAGCAATGATTCCGGGAAATATTTCTGCACGACAATGTAACAATGTAGACTTTTGTAAACTGATGCTTTCAGCCTGTGCTGCTAATCAGTCTTTTATATACCAATTAATAAAAATTAAAAAATAGCAATGCGCAAGGAGAGCCTACGCAAACGTCAATTGAAGACCAGCTTAGAGATGAATTTAGGATAAATGTCCTTTGTCTCTTGTACTTTAAATTCCTTATCAGGCCCAAGATACACAATTATACATTGAGGTTTAATCAAGTATGAATCAGCCAATAGTGATGAACTAATATGATGTTTGATTGAGTGTATGTCTGCAAATGACAAATGCTGTATCCGTTATGGATACAAAAAAGGCGACAAAATACAAGGACAATCAAAGAAAAAACGCATGTTACAAAAGAAATGGAGATAAGAAATAACATTGCGTTGTTTCTGATATCACAGATAAACTCAATATTCATTTCAAACTAGAAATTGTTTGTTAAGTTATCGTGCGTAATTAACTATTCATTTTACTGGCTGATGCTCTATCAAACTAACTTGTTATTGCAAAACAGTATTATAAGCTGTATGTCATCGTAGTTACATTTGTTTATTGTAGATTCTCTCATCTAGTGGCTTATAGCAGTAAATCTAGTAAAATTACGTATTAACACCTCATTATTTTTCGATACTATGGTCGTTAAATTGGTAAAAACATGTTTTCATTTCATTTTCATTTCACTAGGAAAATACGTTATAAACATGATAAAGGTAAAACGTATTACGTAGTTCGATCCTTTACTGAGCATTTTTTTATAATCAATAAACGAGTTATAGAGCCAAACCACATGTTTATTGTGCTTGGTGCAGTATTTGTTAAAATGTGTTAAATTTGACTTTCCTTGCCTTTAAACTCTCCTGAAAAAGATGCGGTTAGAAAATTCCTCTTTTCCTCACCACCGAGTTGTCTTCGCTTCATCAACGTTTAGGATCGCTCAATTACCACCAGCACCACGACCAAACCGGCGTCTAAACTTTGCTTGGATCCCCTTCAGCACTGACCTCAAAGCTCAGCCCGCCCTGCCTTCCAGCCGACGGGACGGTATAGGGAGATAAGAGGATGTGCGGTGTCTTGTCTCCATCAAGATTTACCATGTTTAGAGTGAGGATTTTTTTTTGTCAGAGATCGAAAGAGTTACTAACGGAAAATATGAAGAAATATATAGAATAGACTGCTTTTGAGGGGATGGTTAAACCTATTGGCACAAGGTGATTTTAAAATAATGTTTACGATTTATTGTATAAATGTCGACCAATCCAGTAAAAAGATTATAACGATTATGTATTTAAACTATAGTAACTTCCCTTTACTAGAATTATTCATATATTCTTGTTAACGTTTCCAGCACCCTCATTATTATCTTCATCACCATCATCATCTTCAAAATCACTGCCATCATTAACATCCTCTTCATCATCATTTTCTTAATTACCATTATTATGATGATGGAGCTATGAAATATGGTTATTTATGAAGTCGATCTCGAATAAGGATCAACAACAGTGAACTCGGTGCCTAGCATAATCTTACCATACACGTACCGATTATTATTTGATCAATGTTAATCCTATAAATAAATGGATGTTTACCACTAGAAATGTAAGGAGCTACCTTCCACCACTTGATATGATGGATTCCCATGAATGTGATATTGTTGTTTTGTGTTTACCAGCGTTTTTTGCCAACAATTATTTCTTTATAAAAGAGATGCGTACAACTTTTTTTACATCACATTCAACTCTTCTGAACATTATTTTTGTATTAAATAACCTATATATCGTAAATGTTTTGTCATACACCGACGTTAATACTTCTACCGCTAAATGATGTGATAATCAAATATTGTTTGATTTTGGAATGGAAATATCAGAAAAATAAGAACATGCAGCGATAAAAAGATCATCGCAAGTAACGTAGTTTTCTTGTTTATTTGATCATATATAATTGCTTACGGCTCTTCATGTGTTCACCGTTCAGAAAAGCCAATTGAGGAGACACATACTCACTTTATTACTTATGAAGTACATGCATTTATCAGCACACCTTTTTCTTTATATTAGCCCTGAACGTGCCACGCGTGGATATTTTTTCACCATTTATACACACAAAACCCATAGAGAGCATGTTGTCAGGCACTCATCGGGTTAACCAGATGTACTTATACATCGTACGACTAAATAGAACACAATTAATGCTCAAATGGCTTTCTCTCCGTTTCTCCCACCATTTGCCTTCATGCAATGAACAAACAATGATTTCACAAAACACATATATCCATTTCATAGTCGCCAAATATATGGTAAACAATTATATTGATCTCCAAAAGACCTGCTGTGCAGGATCATTAATTTCAGAATGCATATCTCTATTACGTCGCTGTAATAGCTCAAAAAACGAGGGCAAGTTGCAACGTCATGTAAGCTCGGGGACCCGTTTGGGGAAGCACGTTTCGCTGATGTACGTCATGATTGGTGACGCTTCGCGGTACGCTACAACCGAGGTGCGAGACCGGGGGAGCAGCTAAACCACACCCATGATGCCTTGCGAGCAATAGGGCGTGACCTTGCACGCTGTGTGGGAATGCTTGCCAACGAGCCGGGGTGAGGAGAGGGTACAGTGTGTGTAGAAACATGGGGAAAATGTCGTAATGTACAACTGCAAGAAGCCAAGATGTTTGTATGAAAGTTGCAAATACTATTTTGGTTTGCCTTAAAACAAGAAGAGAAAAAGTCCTTTCGGAGTTAATTTAGATTTGATGAGAAAACGCATTTTCTGCTTAAACCTAGTGATCGCATTCTCTTTGAGAATCATTTAAGTAAGGAAATTATTGTTCTCTTATATTGCTATTTCATATTATATATATTATATGTTTATAGATGGGGGGGGGGGGACGTTCAATGTATAATTATGTACCAGACAACAAACATATAAGATACACATAAATTTCCGTATGTGATATGTGAAAACTTTGAAAAGAAATCCAAATAAACATTGCAAAGAATTCTTAAATTCAAAATATTTCGTTCTAGATAGTTCGTACTCTAATTAAGATTGCCAATAAATATTAAATAGGTTATTACTGTTTAAAATAGTAAAAATGAAGCAGAAAAACAGTGGTGTAATTTTAAACGTAAATGTATGTTTTGTAAAAGAATAAGCTGACTGTGCCAGCCTTGAGCAAAAATGGACAAAATTAGTCGCCGTGATTATTATTTTTACAAACTCAGATGCAATAATGATTCCGAAGACAACATTAATCATACTGAATCAATGATAATGTTTCACATTGTTTTGTTTTGCGTCCCATGAGGCTAAACATATGTTCTGGAAACAGGCCATTGAGCGTAGTCTACAACGTGTTTTATCGCTAAACATATCATTATTTATTGGGTATATATTTTACATATCACCTGTAATACTGTATTTATATCTCCAATAATCTATCTATGTGTGTATATATTATGCTTACTTTTACAGTGTGATTTGTTATCAATCCAAATACATGCTGTAATGTATGGTTGTAATAAACCATTATGAATGATGTACTTTGAAATATCTTGGATGCCTTTTTACAGCTTGTATAAATGATGTATATGTATTCACATACGCGTTTTCGATGCAATAAATGGCCAAACCTCGAAATGATGTCTGAAACTTTGACTGATTTGCCTTTGTACATGTCTTTCTTATATTACATTGTGGTGAGCTTACATCTTTATTCACTCGTGCATGTATCCCGTTAGCCTAGCTTCCATGCTTTCGTACATTTTTTTCATTCAAACTGACAAAAAAAGTCTAGTAATCATAACACTAGTCACTTTTCAATTTTCCTATTTTATTAGTCCGCTCTGAGCTGAGGAAAATATAAATAATGATTAGTCTACTGCAGTCAAACCCCTTCATGGAATAATTTGGATAAACAAGATTATAAATGGCAAGCAGCGTGAAAAACAGGCTAGTATTACTTAATATATAATAATGGCCATGGGCATATCGAGGGGCGTTTTCTTGAGACACTGTGTAGCACAAGCTGACGAAAGTTACTTCCAGTCTGCAGTAAATTGAGCGGGAAACTGACCGTAAACCCTGCATGGAGCTGATAGGGCGAGCACCACAAATACGCGTTAGCCAACGAATGACATGAAGGAGGCATACAGTTTGAAGATCTATATGAATACATTAGGAGAGAGGAGAGATGATGAGAGGGAGAGAGAGAGAGAGAGAGAGAGAGAGAGAGAGAGGAAGGAAGAAAGGAAGAGAGAGGGGGAGAAAGAGAGAGGGGAGAACGGGAGATGATGTGAGACAGAAGGAGGGAGTGAGGAAGATTAGCGAATAGGAGGAAAGGAGTAGAGAGAGAGAGACAGAAAGATGGAATTGAGAGGGAGAGGGTTTGGAAAGAGCGAGCGAGTGTGAATAAAATAACTAAACAAAATCCCAAAGTGAGAGTGATTCTGACTAAGGTACTTCACAAATTGAGTAAAATAATGTGGCAAGATTTACAGAGATGTATTGTCCAACATAAATAATGAATAAAGGTACATGATTAAGAAAGAAACCACCTGTATATAAAGGCCACGTGCCTTTAAATAACCCATTTATTGTTTTTGTTAAGGAAATGTTTACAATTAAGATCTACATCAAAGAAACATGTACATTAAGATCACCTGCTCAAAAAGACATTTCTCTGTACCTTTACTCAAATTTTACTCTTAACAAACAGGTTTCACTGTATATTTACAAATATTTACAAATGTATACACATAAATGTATATAATATATACGTTTATATGAAATGCGTATATATATGAATTTAGATAACATAAATACATATAAATATATATATATATATATATATATATATATATATATATATATATATATATATCTGTATTGTTTTATATATCATATATTTCATATATTGTATATATATAATATATATTTTATATTATATTATATATCATATATCATATAAGCTTATAAGGCCTAACATGACCTAAATAGAAAAATGATCTTGCGAGAGAATGTCTGACAATGGAAAGACAACAGCTGCACTCGTCTTCGGGAACAAGAGTGCCTATTATATTCACCCTCTATGTGCCACATGAATCCCGTAGAGCAGCATATTCTAGTTGGCACACAAAGGGTTAAAAGGATTCGATTCTGAAGCAGACGTGTAATATTCGACAATACTGCCCTAATCTGGCAAAAGGGAGCAACTAACAAAACAGACTTTTCTTGTAAATGAGAAAAATGTGTCTTTCACTTGCATTGGCATCAGTGCAACATCGCATCATGTTAATATCAATATTTCCAGTCCAGATTTTTGCTGTTTGTAGAGAATGCTAGGTATAATCTAAGAATACTATAACCCAGATTTGAGTGATTTGTCACTTGCTTTATTTTTGTCGGAGTAGGGCAGAATACATGTCTGTTCCTGGCTCTACGAATCGTCAAACTAACTTTTTTTTTATGAAAGCGCATATTTATACATATATATATATATATATATATATATATATATATATATACTTGAAGAATACTATCCTTTAAATAGAGAGTGCTCGCAGTCCTTCTCAGGAAGAGCTTTAAAATAATAAACGGATGACTGTTGATTCATCATGTTTATTGTGCAACTCGGAGTTTCATATACATATAAATATTAATGGTAACAGGTTAAAATTGCCAATTATATGAATGGAAGAAGACACGCTCAATATTCATAAAGCAGCATTGTGTCTGGCACGTAAAGTTTTCACCTCCAAACTTACAGAACGTAAGCGAAATCGATTGGTATGAATCCGCTTTGTGAAGAAACTTCATGGGTATATTATGTGTTTGTGTGAAAATGTGTAAATAACACATTCAAGAAACAATGTGTATATATGGTGTAAGAATAACTATAAAGAGAAAGGTGAAGAGAGAAGCAGAGGAGGAATAGGGAAAGAGAAAGAGGGAGGGAGGGATAGAGAGAAAGAGAGAGAAAAGAGAGAGGGGGAAGAGAGGAGAAAACGAGAAAGAAAAATGAGAGAGAAACAAATCATTTAAGAGGGAAGGATGGAGAGAGAAGGAGTGAACGAGAAAAATAGGGAGGGAGAGGGAGAGAGAGAGAGAGAGAGAGGCTACATGCACGTGATATTTCTTCATCAATATGATCTCGATGATGTATGCTCATAAAGCGATATAAAGCGACGCCACCCGGTGTAATGAAATGGACGCGGTGTAATCAATCTGCGCTGTACAACCACTTACTGTTAGCTGATCTTTATTCTTTTCATATAGCAATCGAAGTCGAATCATTAGGCTGTTGTACAAAAAAGCATCGATACGAAACTTGATGACGGATTGAGATTTGCATTCCCCTCATCAGCGGCGCTGATGATGTTAGGCGATGGTGCGTAACAGGTGCGCCGCGCGCTAACCTGTTTGAGTTGTAAACGAATCCTTCTCTATATACCCTCTTAACGATACGCCATGCACGCCAGGCTTCTATGTACAAACCTGTTAAAGTGTTCAAGAACAAAATGATTATGCATTACGCTTTCGAGAGGCCACAGAAGAGCAATTAAACTAAATGTTATCTGATGGAAGTTACACATTGTTATTCCTCTATCAATGCGGGTGAGACCGATTGGAAGGGATGGTATTACGAATGTGATATCTTTCCTTTCTGAGATCGTTGGCATGGTTGGGAAGCCGTTTGCAAGGCAACGTTATGCCACACCGAGAGTATGCGATTCGTCTAAATACCTAAGAAGCATCTGTACAAATAGACTTCGGCGTATTATAAATTATTTCTGAAAATCGATTAGACTGTGAACATAGCGGAATGAATGTATTCGTCAAGGGAAGGCAAGTAATTATGGGAGATGAAAGAAAATGGTAAAAACACTGTTTTAACCATTTATATTTGCTAAGTGTGTGATAACTGTGCCATTCATAATATTATCAACGGATGGTTCGTCTAAGTAAAATATTTCCCACGAGTATTTATTATCATTCTTGTCATGGATCTATTCTCCTCTTAGTTTGCATTTTCCTTTCTCATTGTCTGTTTTTTTCTCCTTACTTTTCTGATTCTGCCTTTATTTTTTTTCTTACTAATTACTATTTCATCTTCTTCATTTTCTTCCTCCTCTTAATTACCTCCATCTTTGTATCACTATTATTTCCGCTTAATATTTCTAGACTGGTCAAAAGAACAATCGGTTTAATAACGTGTTACGTGTTTTTTTTTTAATTCAAAGGAAGAATTTACATGTATTCACCTATTTGAATAGCTTGGCGTACTTGGCGTATAGACAGCAAGTGCAGTAAGAATGATACCCATTAAGTGTTGGTCGGCTGTAGATAGCAAGGAGAGATCCGCGTTTCTTATTTCGTGTCTATGAGGCTGTTGACCACAAGGCTATAAAGTCATTAGCAAATCGAAGGCTAAACCACCAAGTCGATTCATTTATGTAGACACGCAAATATTAGCATTCAAGAGTGGTCAAAAAGCATGCTTGATTTGTGTTTAGCAAGTCCAGGGAGGCGAAAAACAAGAAGAACAGAATCAAGACGAAGAAGAAGAAGCAGAAGACGAGGAAGAACCCCCCTCGCCCACTTGTCTTCATCTGATCTCAAGGAGGAGAAGAAATCAGCGAGGCGGGCCTATTAAGACAGCGATGTTGAAGACAAAGGAGGGAAAGGCAGGAATACATATTTTGAAACAGGTTATGCATGCGCGACTTGAAACGGGATACCGCTGCCCCGTGCTCAGGCCTAATTGGTATGCACATACCGGAACTTTGTGAGAGCTGTTATTTGTTGCTTAAACAACTCGGTGTCCCCTTGCACTGGAAATTGAATCCTCGTTTTGAGGCGAGTGAAGCGACCTGCTGCTTCCCCACAGTTTCTAATGTACGTCTTGAGTTGTGAGGTCAGCTCATCGGCTTTACGAGAGAACGCCGCAATTAGGACAAAAACACACCAAGCAGAAGCTCACAAGATTCCACCAATATATATCTATAAGATATCGCGTGATCACTCAAACCTTTTCCCCGTGTATACATGAGAAACCCTCCGTCGTCAAAATGTTAACGTGTCAACAAGAGGATCAGAAGTTATTTTATATTTCTCGAGTATTTTGTTTTTGTATGTGAAGTCACGTGTAGATATGTGATCAGGCACAAACTTAAGTCATTGTGTGCCGCATAGTGTGACGTCACAAGTTATACACACAAATCCCGTACAGCAGTACTTGATCTGACACACAATTGGTTAAACGGGGAAAGGGATGATTATACGACTAGAACAAAACAAAAATAAAAGCAGAAAAGTGACTGGTTGTAACTTAACCCCTTATGCACCATCGGTACATTTTTGGCACAAGTAATACACACAAAGCCCATAGACATGATAGAGGAGCAGTTCGTCTGGCACACAAACAGTTAAATAGTCACATGAAGCGTTTGAATTTAATCCAGGAATTAAACCAAAGCGGAGAACTTGTAGTATAATGCTACTGCACTGCCTCGTATGCCAGATAGACGAAGGTTATTTCTTAGTCGGCTCATTTTGCAAAATGGTTTCTAACAAAACGTGTTAGTAGTGAGTGAGCTGCTTATCAACATGGCCAACATTCATTCAAATTAGGAAACAAAGAAGTGTTTGATTAGTAGTTATTGTAGTTTTGTATTCAAATGAACTCCAAATAAAAACAAGCCCGAAGCGCCATCTACGAGGAAATAACTTTATTAAATGATCAACAACAATGGTACATTTATATTAAACACTACGTACACGGAAGAAACAACGTGAATTATTTGAAGTAGTGCGGGATAACAGCAATATGCACAGGTAAAAGGATGCATATCTTTTTGAGAAAATGCATATTATTTTTCGAGCAAAAAAATATTGTACACAACATAATAGGATAGCACCTCGCAGGTGACGTCACAAAATAAAACTTAAAAAGATCATAACTTACATATCCTTTGACGGATTTTCGTCAAACTTTCACTTATATATTTTTCATGTCTCTGCTTTTATTGAAACCAATTTTTCTTCAGGGTGAACCATCCCTTTAACTCGACATCCCTCCGGCTACCTAACCGAAGATCACTGTTTGACACGTCGACAATGCTCGGGCTTGGTCATGGATTTGGGGCAATCTTGGCGATACAAAGGAACCTGGGCATTCAGGATACACAACACGGCTTCTTGCAATCGTACTCGATTAAAGTTAGTTGTAAGCATGCCCATTGCCTTGTTAGACAACTTTGGGCACCATGTGTAAACCAAGCATCATGGCATTACCACAGAGAAAAACAATGTGCTATACAGGTTTATATGTATATGTTATACTGAAACAGTATCGTGCGACGTTCCTCTTTTGCAATTATTTTTACTTTCTCTCTCTGCCTTTGTATCCCCCTCCCCCTCTTTTTTTCTCTCTCTCTCTCTCTCTCTCTCTCTCTCTCTCTCTCTCTCTCTTTTCTCTCTGTCTGTCTCTCTCTCTCTCTCTCTCCCTCTGTCTCTCTCTGTATACCCCCCTGTGTCTCTCTCGGTTTCTCGGTTCCTCTCTCCCTCCCTATGCAGGTGAAACGCTCATTCATATAATCATGAAACCGAACCAAACACATCTAACCATTTGGACCAATGTTTGTATTGAGCTGAAAAGATGAATTTTCGGTGCCCAGCCAAGCAGATATATCTGAAATTAATCTCACCCTCAGCTCAGGCAGCCATGAGAACGGGGGATCGGCCAACAACAGAACCCCAACACGGAGCACAACGCGGGCAAGGTCATCTATCCTCATCAATGTCACGTGACAAAGATGGCGTCACGACCTGGTTGGCGTCCACAATGCCCTTCACTGCGCATGAGCGGGCATGGAGCTGGGGGCGGATTGCCACCTATCATCAAGCTTATCACACGATCCCAAAAGTCCTGAATGCAAAGTAAATTGAACACCTGGGCTTTATGAAGTTTCCAGTATCAGTATTGTTATCAATATTATTGTTGTTTTATCTATAGTTTGTGGTGCGAACCAGCGCTGGAAAGAGCGATGGGCAGGAAACGGGAAAAAATGAGTTTCTTCTGTTGCTGTCACGCATGACACAGTTCTACAGATCGCCAACAATGGGCAAGTTTTACTCCAAATTAACGAATGTGAATTGCGTTTACACACACCTGTCTTTCTCATCCATCCATGTGCCCACTGACAAACCAATTGTGATAATGCGTTAATATTGATACTAACGATACACTCTTTATAGCGCTTTATATTTTATTTTTCCCCAAACTTCAGACAACGACAAAGGCCCGTAGTCAAAAAGCAAAACTTTAACGCAAATAGTGTACTGAGCCTGAACTGATTTTATGGGACGCCAAAAAAAATAACAACATGAAACATTAATATTTAATTTAATGTGATTGCTTTTGTCCGCGAAAACATTACGTCATTTTTAGGTTGTAAGCCCACATACAAATTACAGCGACTAATATTTAAATCACCCAACTGTTGTGATTCTGTATGGAAAAAAAAAAAATTGTACCGCATCAGATGATTTATATTGTGCCCCGTACAGTTTTGAATAGGGCCCATATTAACACTTTGTGTGGTAAACAAACGTTTTCTCTGTGAAGTTTACATGTATTATTTGTGCAAAACAGTATCACTGGCGCTTTAAGAGTTAAAGAGTTGAAAATTTAGTTGTTCACTGGTGTTTGATTGGGTAACCAGATACCATGTTAATCTAGGATCACACATCATCATAAACATTACTCTGCAGGGGTTTTTAACCATTCATATGCGTCATTGAGGCATTGAGGCACCGGTGCCACAGGACATTTACTTAGGGCAGCATGGAGTCTGGAAGAGAATGGGTTAAAGATGTCGACTCAAGCAATGTGCGTGCTTCATAACACTTAATATTTTAGTCATGTGAAAAGAGACAGGCAGACAGATAAGATGGGTTTCCCATGTGACAATGTTTATGTCGCTCTATGACTTGTCTCCCGCAGTGTCAACAGATATAATGACATTATAAAGACTAGATAAAAAATACAAATGGATCCCCAGGAGACTTCCAGGATATATCTTTGAATGAAGTCGTGTTCAACTCATCGGTTTATTTTAGCACAATGGTCGATTGTTGGTGCGCTATCATAGGAAGTCTGACATCGGCGTGTGATGAGAATCTGCGAGTCCGGGAAATTGATTATTTCTTAATAATCATGATAATACATTTCACAAACCGAGACGGCACACAATGGCAGCGACCCGACTCGCTCCAGTTCTTGTGAGAAGTGAAGAGTTCGAAAAGTCTTATTTCTCCCCCTCCCCCCGCCTCCCGTTCAATTTTCCTTTTACTTCTTCTTCTTCTTCTTCTTCTTCTTCTTCTTCTTCTTCTTCTTCTTCTTCTTCTTCTTCTTCTTCTTCTTCTTCTTCTTCTTCTTCTTCTTCTTCTTCTTCTTCTTCTTTCTTCTTCTTCTTCTTCTTCTTCTTCTTCTTCTTCTTCTTCTTCTTCTTCTTCTTTTTCTTCTTCTTCTCCTCCTACTTCTTTATCTTCTTTTCCTTTTTTTCCTCTTTTGCACTTCGTCCTTAAGTTATTGAAATAGTGAATGAAATATTGAGTCTTAAAATGTTAAAACTGGGTTCCCTCCCACTCTTAAAACACAAAAGAACAGCATCACACTCACACTCCTTGCATGCTTGTTCACACCTTTTATATCAGTGTTGAGTTATCTGCAAAATATTTGGTAGGAAGTGAGTGGGGCATTGAATGGGAGTGGAGAGAGGGCGAGGTAGAGAAGTGGGGGAGGGGGGGGGGGGGTCGTGGGGGCAATAACATTCATGCTGTATTTTCAATTGTTATTTCGCGTCGAACAGAAGCTTTCTCACCAAAAGTGAATGCAGCAAGTGCATGTACTTCATCGCCTCATTGATTCTTGTATCAAGTAAAATCCCTTTTAATACAAACTGTAATCATTACTGTTAGAAGTCAAAAGTGTTCTGGTTAAGTCGTCCACATAGACCATCGCGTGTTCATCACGCTCATGAAAACGTGAGCGCCCATTTTCCCAGTGGCGCCCTCGCTTGTACAATCCAGATCCAGTTCCCGGTCGTTGACCTCTCACGACTACACCGGTGATCTATCATGTACTATGCCATTCACGTGAGATGAAATGGTTATTCCTCGTGAGCCGTGCTACAGACCGTGAGTGACATACCCCAGGAGTCGATTTCACTAACATTTATTTGCGATAAGTTCGGGTGTTTGCGAAAAAATGTTGGGCCCTTGCGAGTGACATACCGATATCACTAACATTTATTCGCGATGAGTTCAGGCGGGTTGCGAAGGATTCTGGGCACTTGCGATTTAAGATGCATTGCAAACCTTTGTGAAATCGTCCGCCATGTCCACAGGGCCATGCAGACGATGTGTAATGATTGGATCGTGTGTGTATTCAATCCTTGGGAGGATGACCAATGGTAAAGCTTGCTGATGAAAATGACGTCGGGATACTCTGCATATAGCCCACAGCTTTGCAATCATCGACCATGTTGATGGTAACCATGGTAACTTAACCCTTCGTGTGCCAGACTATATGCTTCTCTATGGGATTTGCGTGCAGTAATCGTGCAATGATCCACCAATGGCGTATCTTGGCCATGTCGCATGTAGATTTTTTAATTATTGTAACTTACTTTCAGTGGTAACTACCATGGCAACAGCCAATGAGCTCTCATTATTGCACATGTTGCCATTGAAGCTTACCATCGACGATAAGTTACAATAATTGAAAACCTACATGCAACATGGCCCTGAGTTTTCTAGCTAGTGCCATAGTAGTCACCACTAGTAACCAAAATGACATGAGAAGTAAGTTGAAAGAAATTTTGTTCCATTTGAAAAAGTGGAGCTTTGACGTTTAAGTGATATGATATGATATTTCCATTCGTATGGTACTGTATTAATGTGTTTGCTGCCTTAGATGTGGCTAGAGAGGTAGGGAAATATAAACTTAGATAAACTTAGAGAGAGGGAGACAGAGACAGAGAAATGAGTGGTGGGTTTGGAGATAATAAGGTAGAGAAGGATGTATGACCGAAGGAGAAAGGTTATATCAAGATTGAGCGTCACACAAATTATGTAAGGATGTAGCCGAGGAGAATAGCTGGTTCAAAATGAAAAATAATGATTAAGGGGAAGCGGATGAGAGCACAACGTGGGTGAAGGATAGCGTGCTCCATCCGGTAAATGAATGAAAAACAAGTCAGACAAAAATCTTGGAACCAGACGGGATTTGAACCCCCAATCTACTGCTTACCTGCAATCTACTGATTTTCCATTCATTTACAGGATGGAGCACGCTATCCTTGCTACTGGGTGTGTGCCTAAAAATTATTTGTAAATTGAAATTACCCCAGAAAGCCCTTTCACTAAGAGTGTGTAAGTTCATCAAAATTACTCCTACAAACATTTTCCCCAACGTCACCTTTCATATATCGATATCATGCTTGCAAACGACAAACATACATGTATTTGTGTTTTGTTGTTAGTTAGATAAAATAACCAGACCGATAACTGCCTCGGGCTAAGTCACACGGCACAAAAAGAGCGCCAAATTCATGTGACACGCTGCGCATGCCGCGCGCACCCTGGACAGTTGGATCTAGGTTAAACACATGTTCAATTAAGTCATCACGCTCACACAAGGGTTAAGAGGTTACATACAATAGGAGGATAGTTATCGTTTTCATGCTTGCCAGAAATCCAATGTGTAGCAAGTCACAGTAGACATGTAGACACGTGGCAGAAAGAAAGGTGGCGCAGCGACCGAGAGAACAAACGTGGGATGCGCTTGCAAATTGTCCTTACTCTATATCTTCATTTACACATGTATGTCAATATAGACACTCGCGTCTTCAAGTAAAAGTCAACCCCTATCATTGCCTTTAGAAAGTTTCAACACAAATAAAAGGTTGCTGCCAATGAAAGCAGAACATATATGAGAGATACACTAACGGAAACTTGGTGTAATATGTGGAAAGAAGAAAGATGGTCACGTTTATAACAAATGTCTAAACTTGGAAAAAATGAAAGGAGGCTACGACAGAAACATTGAACGAGTTTGCTTTTAAGTTGTGTTGCCACTTTTAGGAGCGCTTCAACTTGAATGAAACAGAACTTCAATGTTTCGATTCTGGTCATAGTTTTAGTGTGATATTTCTGCTTCTCCGCAATGGTACGTGTCTTCAGGATGAGCTTCCTGGGTCATAAGAAAATGGTTGCAAAAGGACCCGAAATTGTTCATTCGTTAGAGAAAGGGACGAGATTAAGACTCTCCCATATCGCTGTTGTCATGGTTACCAAGGATACTGTATAGATGATGAGCATGGTAGCCATGCTTACATAATCTTAAGCTAGATAAGAATAATTTTCATCAGGAGAATGCTTCCGTAATCTCATTGCGTGTCAAGATAAACTGTAGCTTTACGAGAATTGTGGCTATCCCTTCTGTATTAATTCTTATTTATCACAGTCTTTCAATTTGTTTATGGCATTTAAACTTTGACAATACCATCGCGTAAATGAATAAAATGTAAAGAGTTCATATCAGATCTTGGAGAATGAGATCGATTAGATACATTTATTTTCTCTCAAACATTGAATCATACATTTAGTACAGAAACTAAGCATTAAAGTCGTACATTTGTCGCATATAACAATGATATTGAAATATAATTACAGAACATAACTTTACACTAGTTCATACAATGGGGAAAATGCAATACGATTCATTAAAGTGTAAAGGAAAGCGAAATTCGAAGAAGCTTCCGCGTGTGGCGGATTCACCTGAACAAATTGTAAAAATTAGTACAATTCACATTTCACAAACATACACAAAAATTTCAATTGGAGCAGAGATAATTGGAAAAAAGGTACATAGAAGACAGACAAATAAATACGATAGAAAAGGAGGAAAGGGGAAAATAGAGGAAAAGGGCAAGAAAAAAGAGTGGAAAATCAGTAAATTATCTGTACAAAAAAAAATATTTTAGGAGAGTCAGTAAAAGAAAAATCAATTCAATACAATAAAGAGGCACGATTTTGAACAATTATATGTATTTTCTTATTTTATGAGGTGAAAGAAATGTTTTTTTTAATGTTCTTTGAATGCTTCCATGGTTAGAGTGTACTAACAAATACTATTTAGAAAGTAGTAAAACTTTCGGTAACACCATGTGGTTGTTTTCTTTCGGATAATTGACCCACTTTTTTTTTCTTGTCAGTTTTGTTTGGAGACTACTTCCTGGCGGTTATTAAATTATATTAGGAGAGAGTAAATTCCAGTGGTTAGGACCGGTAGCGTATGCTACTTCTGGCATGTCTGGTATGATAAACACATGAGATTGCAAAAAAAAGGGATCATACTACGCATGAACCCGTTTCATTATCATTCAGCTAGAAATGCAGCAGATGTGGAGCAAAATAGTGGGGATTTTAAAGGTAGCCCGTCCCTTTTGCAGACCTAATTCTGAAAGTTCCCTGACTTTGTCATCATTTGAGAGAGAGAAGGGCTATATAACATTTCCCAAAGCGTACTATTCGGTTTTGAGGAAACAATCTTCGATAATTGATCGAGCTTTCTTTTTTTCGTACGACGAAAATAGTCAAGTTCCATTGAAAACTACTAAGATTTTCATTTATTCTACGGGAGATATAGTACCTCTGACCTTAAAATTTCACAGTTGGTATTCCAAAGATACGTGTTAAATATGTGCAAACTTTCATGATGTTTGCAGATGTTTGTAAAAGGGACGGGCCTGCTTTAAGCGTCTTGCCTTCAAGCTTATGTTTCGTTTACCTTATGTACATCCCCCTCTTTGGTTTTATGTTGAGTCTTCTTAATTCTTGATGTGCCGTGTAAGTGTTTTGGTTTGTTTTCAATGCATATAAATCACACAGAGTAGCATTTATTCTGGCTGAAGAAGAGTTAAAATGCTCTATGTCCTGTACTGCCCTACTCTGACAAAAGGAAGCAACTAACAAAAGAGACTTTTCTTGTAAATGAGCACAATGTGTCTGTCACTTGTATTAGCATCAGTGCAACACCACATCATGTTAGACTGAATATCTCGCAACAAGATGAACATTTCTTGTCCATATTTTGGCCGTATGTAGGGAATGCTGGGTACAATCGAAGAATACCAATAACGCAGATTTTAGTGATTTTTTACTTGCTTCCTTTTGTCAGAGTTGGTCAGTATAAGTTAAACCAACGCGCAGGGGTTGAACCAGGGAGGTGTTAGAAAGGAGAAGAAACTTGAGCATGATTATTTTCAAAGATCTGTATGGGTTCTAAAGCGTGCTCATGAGTGTCAAAAGCATTCCATATCATGACAATGATTTGATGTACCATGTGTAGGGCCGACATTTAACTGCTGTCAACATGGTCAACTTGAAAAGAAATTTCTTTAATCGCCCAGTTGTCTTGTGAAGCTTTGTTTTGACAAATTTGTTTGCAAACTACAAGGAAGTTAAGGGCAGATTATGACAGATCCTTTACTATGCTTTTGGTTTGGAAAGCAATGAGGAATCATTAAAAAAACGGACATATAAGAAATTTTGCATCACTTACAAAACTGACTTAGTTCTTCACTTTCCGACATCTTGTGCATTTGTGGGATTGAACCATTCTCAAATTGATATATTAAGCTGTGTATTATCATTAACGGTGTTTGTGGGCATTTGCGTGCAACGGAGATATTTTACTTGAAAAAATTGTTTATTTGTGTTTTATGATACCTGTAATGTTCATGGAAGTATTGATGTCATTAACAAAACGGAACAAGCGAAACGCAACTCTAAAATTCTTTTGTTCTTTCTGAGAAACTTTCCACACAATCATGTTCGTCATTGTTCAAAGACCTGAAGAGCACCTAGTGAAAACGCATAACCTTTCAGCGGCGTAGAGCATGGGTTCAAAGAAAGGAAGTTGTTTCATAGCCTTCTATAACAGTATCCCTTCTTGAACTTAATTAGAACGCGCTCTAAACATGCTAAACGCAAAATTAATCATCTGATGTTGTCACAAAGTCATTGCAGTTCATCACAGAATCACAACACTTGGTGATTTCAATTATTGGCTGACATTATCATGTGGGCGAACTCAATGTACCATAGAGATTCCGAGAACAAAATCATTGATATGAAATAAAATAAATGACATGTTTTCTACTTATTTCACTTGTCGTCGCATAAATTTAACACTGTTTGCGGTAAACTTCCTTTCTGAATACGGTTATCAGCAGCAACATAGTTTCTTCAATACAACAGTTGCCCCATAAGTCGCCATGTTAAGATAACCTTTATATTTCATGATATAACCATAATGATAAGAAATTTTTCGACTTTGAAAGGACGTCTTGCAGACGTTACAGTCGCATGATGAAAGTCTATTAACCCTTGTGTGGTATTTGAACTGTGACAATGACAAAAAAAAAACACCCATCGAGTATGTGAGGCGTGTATTTTATATACTTGGTAGCTTGGTTAATTTACATAATAGTGTTAGATACCGTTCACACCATGTCTCATGTGTGAAACTCTTGAGGATATAATACGTGTGATCAGCACTTTCAGCAGCCATTGCAGCCCGTAAGGATGAGTAATAATGAGTTTGCGACTAACTAGACCAACAATGGCTGATATAGGTGGCTGGCCATAACGTGTGTTGTCATCAATCAGAGGGTGAGAGACAGAGACACAGAGAGAGAGAAACAGACAGAGAGACAGAGAGACATAGACAGATAGAGAGGTGGGGGGGGGGGGGGGCTGGTGAGAGCGAGAGTGAGAGGGTGAGGAAGAGATAGAGAGTGAAGGAGAGAGAGACAGAGAGAGTGAGAAAGAGGGCGGTTGGGTGTGGGTAGGGGCGGGAGGGGGGTTAAGAGTGAGATAGCTATAGAAAGAAAAGAGCGGTTGTGGGAAGGAGGAGTGAAGAGTTAAAGGAAGAAGAGAGACCGAGAGAGAATGATAGAGAGAGAGTGATAGAGAGAGAGAGAGAGGGAGAGAGAGAGAGAAAAAAAAAGAGAGAAAGAGAGAAAGAGAGAGAGAGAGAGAGAGAGAGAGAGAGAGAGAGGGAGAGCGAAAACCGGGGGGGGGGGGGGGGCATATAGGGGTAAGGAAGGTGTGTGTAGGGGGGGGGACAGAAAGTTCATGGACCTGGAATGCCAAGGCAAGCATATAATCAGAAAGAGAAGGATGAGGTTGGGGTGGCGGGCGGATGGCGGTGATTTTCGGGGAGGGAGACATAGACAGAGGTTATTGATGGACAGAGCTAGAGAAAAGGCGTAGGGGTGGGGGAGGGGATGCGGGAGGAGAGAGGGGAGGGGCGATCGAGCTAGACGTCGATGTTTGGAGAGCTTCGTGTTCTGGAGATTAACGTCAGCTCGTTCATTCCCCTCTGCCTAAACTCCCGGGGACACACCGAGCTGGATTCCCGGTCCTCAGCCACGGCTTTTGTCCAAAACAGACCCATCCCTCTTGAACAAGCATTTACCAAATCTCGCCCGAATCAATCACGAATCAAAGACGCATTCGAGACTTGGTGAACTCCAAGGTAAAACAGGCAACAACAAGCCGAACATCCGCTCAATATTGTTTGGTTATTAGGGGTGTTTTAAGCGGCGATCTGCTTTTAAATCTTTCGGATCCGAGGCAGGGAAGGAGGGAACATCTGCTGGGATGTTGGGCTTGACTCTGCCAGCCCGGCCCGGGAGTTTTCCTGCCGAGGGCGGGGCTTAGCGACATCCTCATAATCGTATTCCTCCAGGGATTACACCAAGAAATGGAAAGTTTCAGGGATAATGATTTGGTAATTTGGTAATGATTTGAGAAAATATTTATTTGCTAATTCCTCGCATTGTGACGGAAATCCCCATCTGAGTGCAGGCAGGGGGCTGTCCGTGATTTTTTCCTCTCATATCTGTGTTTGTTCTAAATGACTTATAGTCATCCTTTTATTTGCTTGAGAATTTTGAATTTTGCTGAGCGTTTGGATGGCGGAAAATGCGTTCACTGCTCTGATCAGGAGATAAAAAAAAATATGTAGGGCGTAGTAGTTGTAATAGACCTATGATTTGAAAAAAAGGAAAAGAAAAGAAAAGAAAAAAAAAAGAATAGTCATACGCATTGTAGGATATTGCAGCAGAGACGTATGAAAATGGAATGAACGAAAGAATCCATTAAGATATGTTCATATACTGTACACATGTATAGTTCCCTATAGGACTTGGTTGCATATGGGTATGGTGAGCGTTGTATTGTGTTACATCCAATGGTAATGAATATCTAACAGAACGCTTACGAAGAATAAATGGTGAAGGGGGAAAGTGAAACATTACTTGAAAAACAAATATGATTTTAAATATCTGACTTCGGATTCAACAAAATGAATTAATTGTCATTGGCCAACAGATAACTTCTATCGACAGATGAAGAGAGATATGCTAGCAAAATGACACCAGGAAAACAAACGAATGTTTTGGATTGGTATACCGTACGTGTATGCTGAAGCGGTTTCATCTATGGTGCCTTTAATGCGCAAATTAAGACAGCAAAAAGTGGCGTGCGAGAAAGCAGACGGCACAAAGCATGGCTTTCACACTTCAGCAGCGTGATTGCATGTGGTGTCTATACAACTGTTACTCCTCTCCGCATCCTCTTCAAACCCTTGCAGGATATTGGAATGAACGTAACTCGGGCGGCACGGTTTACACAATAAATTCTCGTTTTGATGAGATAAGTCAATGTTTAATTTCCAGGCAGCGCGTTTTGTAGGGTGTTCGGGCGAGCCCTAGGCCAGCCGAATCTCTGGGGTGCTCCTCGCCACTTAGCCGGGTTCCTGACGGCAGAAGCAGGCCGCGCGACATAATGAGAGAAACTAACTATGGACCTTCTTTCTAGGTCAATTAACTTACTATCCTCATTAACCCGAAACTTTTTTCCTGGACTTTGCGCCAACTCCACGGTTATTGGGTGGTCCTGAGGAGTCTACCGGTGTGTTACGTGTTATCAACATGCTATAGGTGCACAGTCACGAGATATAGATATGAATCCAAAAAGGTATTCCAAATTAAGTTACACATCTAGCGGCTTCAGCATTTCAAACATTCATGAATGATGTAGCGATTTTTATTTCAACGTTTATTGGGATTCTGACCATGTTTTCCATCTTTGTTTAAATCATTTACCTGACTCATCTCGAGCCTGGACTCAAACTCTACCTATGTGCGTAGCGATCCCCATTATGTGCATGTGTATGTTGCTAATATGTACCTATCAAGTAGGCATGGCGGTAGCGGTGGGGGAAGATAGAGCGAGGACTAGCTTAATTTCGCCGACGGATGATCAATTCGTAGAAAGATGGAAATGATTTTTGTCGTGCATTTGAACAGAGGCAACCATTAAAAATGTCCACGCATCCAATGAAGGAAGCAGACGAGTTTAACTCTTTATGCGCCATTTAGGCATTTTTGCAACAGGTAATAATCACATCTCCAATAGGGCAGTATGGAACCTGGCAGAGAAGGAATTAACTCTTTATGCGCCATTGAGGCACTTTTGCACTGGTAATACGCACCATTCCCTTTGGGCAGTATGGAATCTGGCAGAGAGGGAGTTAAGATAAGAAATGGCCATTTTTTGATATTTGTAAAAAATTTTCATCAAAGGTTATGATGAAGCTTGATAAGAAAAAAATCGAGAATACAAATTATTCGATTTTTTTTAAGGATACAGCCAGCCGAGGCAATTCCCTTTCAGGTAATTTTGATGGTCAAATGGATGTACAGACCAAAACTAAATTGACCGCGATGTCACTGCTATGATTTTATATTCTTAGTCCAAACCTTTCTTGCAGAATTCACGTATGTCCTATTTTTTTTTTTCCTCAACTTGACAAGGTGGCTGCTCGGTGTTTCGAAGGGTTTACTGTAATTCTTTGTTTGTTTCACTTAACACGCAATAATGCAGTAAAATACACTTGCTTTCCACGTGAATGATTACGTAATAATATTATGTCCTTGTCCACATTTACATGCACGCTCATTCCTGCTCCTTAATCTATTGCAGCGTTGTGAGTTCTCGTCGTGCCCATATGATTATGTCATTACTCCGTCATGGTAATGTTTTAATGATACCTGGAGGAAGAAGCAATGTTGTTGTTCTTTTCTTCGCATGTAATGTTGTTCGCCCTACTTTATCTCCTTTATTACGTAATACGGGGACCTGAAACAAATACACATAAGCTTTGTTTTAATTCTACATTAAACAATCGCATGGATGTAATTTTTTCAAAGTTTGATTTCCTGTCTTCTTTAATTCGAATTATATTTACGCTGTTATCAAAATATGATCTGTTATTAGGCTGGGAGAGAGGGGAGGGGTAGAACAGGGGGGGGGGGGGGGACGTAACCTTAGGTTATTGTAATTCATAGATAAGATTTGTTTGTCATAGATATGTATATTTTTGTATTAATAGTGTTATACATAGCCAACAAATCAACCATTTATATGTCATATACCATATCGGGCTGAATAATCTTGTCAAGCCATTGAGCTTTTATTTTCAGTCCATTTTCCAATCTATTAAACAGTGAAATACTGTATCATGTACATAAGGTATTACACTTTGTAAAACTAAACTTCAAATGTATTGATTTTGTTACCGTGACTACCCATATTGTACAATGTACTATTTTTTATATTGGAAATAAATTTTATCTTGAATCTTGAATCTTGAATCTAATTATTTTGTTTTGGGTATGTGTGAATGCATAATTGTTATTGGTTTTATTATTGTTGTGGTTGCCAAATTTTTGCATTGCATTTACCTTCGATTGTATATGAATTAAGCTCAGAGCAAGATACAATGTCATGTATGATAATTCATGTAGGAAAATACAAATCAACCCGAAACTTGAACTTCAGATAGAGTGTCAAATCCTTTTCCATTATCTTAATTTTCTATATTACAGAATAATGATGTTTAACATTAAACAATGACAAGTACTAATTTTCAGGTTGTATTTTGATGAATCCCATGTAAATTTTGAGGTGAAATGGACATTACTTCTTAGTTAGCAGCTCTGAGTGTTAGTTTGAATACGTACATTATCATGATTATACACTTACGGAAGTTATTTACTTGTTATTTTCATTTAGAAGAAATGGAATACAAAAAATATGTTTTATTATTCAATTACTGTGAAAATCAGAAGAGATATAAACAATAACCTTTTCACATTATCAAAAGAAGTTCTATTTCCCCCCTTAAGCTCCATTGTGAATTTCCGGTGACGTCGATTCTTTTTCCCCATACGGATTGTTTTATTTTGGTAATGTTACTCCTTTAACACGGTTTAAACAGGGAGGTGTAAGGGATCCCTGGTTTAAATTTGGCTTTTCTTAATTGTCGCATATGTGAGCTCACATCCGCAAACGCTTGTTTTATTCCTCGTATCACACACACACACACGCACACACACACACAGTAAACATTAACATTATTATCATATATACATACATGCGCGCACTCACTCAAGTGCACACACAGACATTCATACTTGATTTAGCATATTTAGCTTTACGACTTATGAACAGGTGCCCATGAGTGTTGCGGTCAACTCTGCATTCAATATTTGAAATGTAACCGACACGTGATGATACTGATGATTGGCCCTGTGTCAAGAGATAGACCTGAAACACAAAGCACATCAACGTTGCCATGGTTGCCGACTGAAGGGAACGACCTTATTTCTAGGGCAATATAATCCAAGAGGTAGAAAAGTTGTGCGAAAATAGTCGTTATCGTTTTAACAGTCGAATGGTAGAAAGAGAGATAAAGAGGAAACAGACACAGACAAAATGCAAAATAAATGGTAGACAATTTTATTAGAAATCCAATTGTGTAAATTGCAAAAGTCTACAACTCCAGGTGTTCCAAAGCGGTCTCCCATCTAACCGGGACCTATGCTTCTTGCGTGTCATAAACATACATTACCCGTTAAGGGAAATGCAAAGTCCTTGAAACGTGAGCAGGAAATGAGAATAAAGAGCCTTTATACACCATTGCTGGACCTTTGCATTTTAAATTATACAAACAATTCCATTACGCTCCAGCATTCTTTAAGTTTAAACCTTTAAGTCTGCACGATGGATTTAAGACATTTTTAATAGAAATCACCTGATACAGATCTTAACTTTGAGCATTTAAAATAAAGCAAAGTTTGACACGTTACGTAAGAAATGGTACAATGAAGGAACCCCTGACCAACCCACAACCTATGCCTTCCAAATAGTTCCATAATTCAACGAGTGAGAGAATGGATCGTATGTTGCTCGATGAATCGTGATACATGAAACAGCCTAGCAGTAAACAACACATTGCAATAAATGTCAGAGCCGACACTGTATCTGCCTTCTCGTTTAAAGACGGGTCACATGTGGGTCCCGTCCGTACCCCGTGTCTCCCAAGTCGACCCCCTACCCATCTATCAGCCGACAGGCCGACACCGCTGACCCTTCGAATATTAGCACAACTACAACACCTCGCGCCAAAATCTAAAAGTCAACGTACTCTTAGTACAAGAAGGATCGCTTATCCGTGATAGAGACCTCGCACTCTTTAAGTCATTTACATTTTAATTTACCATCGCCGAAATCGTTTAACACACTTACCTCCTAACCCACTTTTTCGGCTAACTTTGTAGGCCTAGTCTGATACATGAAGCAGCTTCCTTGCCAACCTGCTTCGCTTGTGTGCCATACCATTGTGAATATGGAACGGTGACACATATAGAGTTAATCAATAATCAACAGCCACCGCCTAGTTAAAGAACATAACTTTTTTTGTCTCACCCTCAAAAGCTATTATAAGCAGTTTACTACGGAATATGTGATTATTCTACGATTGTAAGGTGTGTAATGAGTTATGGAGAGAGCCTAAATCTGACAAAGAAAGAGGAACACCAGGGTTGAAGGTCGTGTGTGTTTTGTCACATGGAGTTCGTCACGTGATCTTGACCAATCGTGATCGTTGATAGGTCGTAAGACATGATGCCTCTTTTCAAAGATGCGATTCCTTTGTCATATTTGTAATGGTTTATGTCGAAAGTGCGCCTTGGGAATTTTAATCAAAATGGAAAATGATGTTATATGATTGTTATGTATTAATCATGATTACATAGTAGATGCAAGTGTTGTGACTATGTTGTAACAATATTGCTCTATCTAGATTCGAGCCTTGGTGGACAAGACCATGAACAAACTGCTGATTCCGGAGTTTTGGGGATGCCAAAAATACACTAGTGATACACAAAAAGTTTACCAGGTTTGACTGTTGAATGTGTAGTAAGTTTAAGAATATCGGCAATTTGATTGGCTGAGAATATCTGCAATTTCATTGGCAGAGAACTGCTCATGTGCCATGTATATATGGTCACTCTAACATAAACGATCACACCAATATCAACCGATAGACATCGAAGGCAAGCTTATAAGATTTGTGAGTAAATTCGGTATGGTCTTAGAAACACTCGGCTGCACCTCGGGTGTTTAAAACCATGCAAAGTGGCCTCGTGCACACAATTCGTATCGACCTATTCAATCATGTATCATTTGCTAACTTGACATATGATAGTGTATGATGGGGTAGAACATGAGAAACACACCCTCACATACACGCACACACATTTATGAACACACACACACACACACACACACATACCACCGAACACACACCACCGATCTTCTGCCGAGGACTCCTCAAATCGAGCTCCGCGGCTGTGAAGGGTCATGAGCGTACACGCCGTCTGAATGGAACCTAAATCCCGCTAAAGTGTCCCGAGTTCAAACAGACCGCGGATATTAAACCGCGTGCCTTTACCAATGCTCCCAATGAACATGGCATCATCGGAGGGAGCTTTCTTCTAAAATTCTGTATCTTAAAGTTTATAATTCAGGTAAATGAAGCATCTTATTCCAGGCGACGGGAATGTGAAGATTAACATAAGATGTAAAGATACTAATGCTACTCGATCCAGTAATCCTCTGGAATCAGCTACATACTGAGGTTTCTCCAAAGAAGCAGGCTTATGGTGGATTATGCTAAATTCATCGCGATCCAATTTCCATAGCGCGACGAAACTAGGCCAAGAAATCTAGCCTCTATCAACATGCGGATTAGCGAATGTAGAACACTGGTCAAATTCTGCTTAATTACCAATCAAGGAAAATCATAATATTGCTTATCAGTTCCGGCACTGTGCGAACCGCGAATCATTTTCCTGATTAATTGTCACGTGAGCTATATGTATATACAACATACGAAAAACTGTGATATGTATTGATTGATTGATTATGAGGGTCATATCTCAAAAAGGCAAGCACGATTCATGAGATCGATTCCACATTTCCTTCAACTATTTCATCGCAATATTGATTGGAACTCAAGAAAAAATAAATCATGTGATCTTCAGTGATTTTGGCAACTACCCACTATTACGTACCGAAATATAGACAATATGCACCTCGGTCTGTCAGGTAACATCTATTATTTTCTTATTACCGGCTAAATTTACTTGATACCAAATGAAGCTTTATCCGACAAAAATCACAATGATTACCGATACAAAGAGCTGGAATTCAGAATAAAATTTCAGTCACGTGGCTCTGTTGTATTGTTTTATAATGGTGTGTATAAGCCAGTGTGTAGTTTCAATACGCGCATGAGCAGAAAATTGCTGGTAGAAAATGACTTCAGATCAGTGGCACTACTCTCAGAGAGATATGGAAATATATTACATAGTCTACCACATTTCAACTTACTATGGTACATATATGGCAACATCTATTCAGCTCTGAGAAATGTAGTAAAACAACATTCCACAATGTGCACATGCTTCTATTATTGTTCCTGGCACACTTGAACGTGTCGTTACACCCATCATCTAACACAGCTTCATGAACAAATCCCATTCTCCAGTCTAGTAGTATTTATTCAGTGGATTGTCTGACCGTGGTTTAACTACGGACCGATCTATTGTTTCGGCCTCAACGAAAAACGCGAACAAACCACGGTGCATTTGACAATCATGAAAGCACACATGGGTATAAACGAAATTAAACCAGAATAACGGTAGCATGGGGGTGATTTGTCAAAACTGAATTGTACATTTAGATGCAAAAAGTATTACCATAATGACAGTGACCTGTTCATTATCAGGATATTAAATTTCAATCTGTTTTTGTTTCACATAGTAAAACCTGCTATAACGACTATCTGTACAGAAAGACCACCTGCTGACCAAGACAACATTTCTTGTACCGCTAGGAGGGTCTTTGCTTGTACAGATTTCGCTCCACCACGTTTATTCGATCAGGCCGTCGGTCTGAACGGCTAATAACTGGGCGGAGTTCTGCGGACCTCGAACAAAAGGCCCTCGCTTTCACCCGGCCATGATCACCAGCCCTGCTCTGCCCCAGGGTAATTATGATCTCATCTTCTTGTCTTCTGCGGAACTCGGATTTAGGCCACGTTCACACCTTGAATCCCCGGAGGATCGGGGGAAGAAGACGTTGGTTTTGCGCCCCTGTTGCGAGACCCGATGCTACGAGTTGTTCAGCATCCTGTGCCCGGCCAACGACCATGCGCATGCGGACGAACTACGACGCTGGACGGACGAAAGTATTAGTCGATTTTGAAATTAGTCAAACAAATATCGCCAACAGATGGACATGCGGAATGTGTTTCACATACTAGCACATTAGCTCTGTAATTTCAAAATTAAAATCATATCGATTGGTTATGGGATCCTAACATTTTACGAACATAATGCGGTCACAACACAAATATAAACTGATTTGCTTTTCGAGGAATATACAAAATAAATCAGAAGAAACATATGCTGTAATCCCTCGGCGCATGATCTAGGATATAATTGTCTATCATTGATTTTTTTTATTACTAACTCACATAGTACAAATACACTGTTGGTCTTTGCCTATATAGTTATAATGAGCTTGATGAGGACAGTTCCTTTCTACATTCTACCAACATGTGTTCACCCTACGGGCATCAATGAGAAACCGCAGCTAAACAATCCATTTATCCGCTCCCTACATGTTTTACTATCGTCACACTTTTCAACCTTTCTCAACCTCTCTTCATACCAGATATGACCATTTACTTACAGAGCCTCATTCTATCCTTAAATTTAACCCCTCCCATTCTTTTCTCTACCTGCACCTTTCACCCTGCTGCTACTCCTTTATATTAACACTTGTCCATCTCAGATGTAACAGTTCTATTTAGTATCACATACCCGCCCCCACCTACCCCCCCCCCCCCCCACCTCCTTCTCCCGCTGTTTACCCTTCCCATCTCAGGCCTAACGATTCTATTCTGACCTGCCGTTTCACCCTTTTCCTCTTCCTCATTCTGAACACCTTCCTGTCATAGATGAAGCGATTACATGCCAGTCCTCCCCAGCCCCTACTTCTCCTTTTAGATGTTGCGATTAGTTTCACAGGCCTCTACCAACGCCCCGCCCCTTTATCCCTCATCTCCTCGCCCCCTCCTACCCCTTTCCAATCTTCTCCTTCTCCTCTATGTTAACATCTTCCAATCTCAGGCGTAGCTATTCAATCTAATCCTACCCCGCCCCTCCACGTACCCTTGCACACTACCCCTACTCTTCTGCATAATCCATTTTCTGTCTCAGATGTGGTGATTTCATTCACCCACCCCTCCATCTCCCCTACCCCTCTATATAACCCATTTTCTATCTCAGATATAGTTATACCCTTCACCCCCCCCCCCCGATCCATCTACCATTTTACCTTTCGTTTTCTCCTCTTTTAATCTCAGATGTAGCAGCTACCCCCCCCCCCCACACACACACACACACACCCCCCCCCCCCCTCCCTCTTGTCCAGTTATGTCCATTTCACCATTCTTCTTCTCATTTATATGGACCCTTTCCCATTTAATTGAATCATACCCACCCACTCCCCCCCCCCCCACCCCTCCATTTCGACCCCTTTCGCCCCCTCCCTTATATTAACCCCCTTCCCATCTCAGATGTAGCGATTAGTCCCGCGTTTACAAATCGTGATGCTTGTAATCAAACCGGACGTTCCCGTACAATACTTGACCCAGATTCCGGCAATGAATGAATGAATGAATGAATGAATGCCGCGCCCTGGACGGCCACAGCTACTTGACCGTTATTAAAGGACCGAGGAGTGACCAACCAGCGATAGGGTTCCGCGGCAGGAGGGGTGGGAGGAGAGGAGGAGGGGGGAAACTGGAACAGGTTGGTAATTTATGGAATGCGAATTGGGGACCAACGAAAAATAATCAAAGGACCGTCATTAATAAGGACTCTACTCACTGACGAGCTAATCACTCAAACCATCGCACTTTTAGCATGATTACTTGCACCGTCGTGCCAATCTAACGCTTTCTGTATCTCGTAGAAAATCCACCAAAACCGATTGAGTTATTCTCTCGAAGCAATGCGAAGAAAAGCAAGTGTCCTACTTGATTAAAGAATGTTACATGCTTAGAATATTTAATTATCTGATTACAAAAAAAAAAAAAACGCCAATCGGATTAATGGGCGGTCTCCAATGATTGTAACTGCGATTCAAGAGTATTATTTTGTGAAATATTTGTTCAGTAAATCAACATGATATGCAAGTATCAGCCACTTCTTAACTTCTTTTTAAAAAGCCCCTTCTTGCCAATCAATCAGAAAATAAGAAACAATATCAAATCAATCGATATTTTGTATCCCCTATATATCTCATCCTATTGATAGTGAAATTGACACGGTTTGAATACGTATATAATTAACTTCTTATATTGATTAGGCATACTAGAGTGGTAGTTTCACTGGTAACTTTCGTTCATTAATATGACTAAACGTCGGGGAAAATATAAATATCGCCTAACAGATTTGATATGATTAGTATCCAAAAGAACAATTGAAGACATAATTGTATAGAATATAATATTATGAATGCTAAAACTGAATGGTACAGTAGTACATCACTATATGGTAAAAGACCACACATAAGGATATGACACAAATAAAATGTAAATAATTGTTCATGACAATTGCTAACATCTACAATCCCTCTAAATTCTGAGTTATTGATAGTATAAATACAGACAGATACCAGAGATATGAATTTGCGCTTTCATCACCCATTTCACTATTAAGAGATTTCAATTGTCTCCGAAGAAGTATGTCGAGAGCAAAATTCTTTATTATTTGGTTAACAAATTTTGTCTGCATTTTCGTGAGTTGATTGTCATAGACAACACAAATACACCGATTAATTGGGACGTGTAAGTTTATTAGTTTATTTCAACTAATCGTATCTATCTTTCACACTTGTAGTTAAGATCATGTCTTCAATTTATGAAATATATAAAATATCATGATAGATACACTGTTCTAATGGAATACCCTTTCCCATCGTTCATCGTTAGCTATCTACGATCACATTAAGCTAGTATTATCGTGAATTGATTGGGAAACAACAAAGAACCTCGTTGAATTGTTTTATATTGTCGAGAAAACACCAAATGAATTATCATTCTTTATTCCTGTTTCTCGCTTTTTTCAAGAAATATCAGTATATCTTTAGTATAATGCTGTTATGCATTCAACAATACATGTTCACAGCTTGTGATTCCTCATACTAAGCTAAAACATCACAAAATATTACTAAGTTATGTATATAAGATCAGTGTATACAAAACGCAATGACCCGTATTCAAAACGATGGTTGAACTTAAAGGGATAGTTAGCCCTGAAATTATTATAAACACACACAAAAAAAATTAAGTCCCCCCCCCCCCCCCCAAAGCAAAATAGCATAACTTTTTTATCGAAGAGGTTTTGAGCAACATAACTTGGCAGGATTGTACCTTTACTTATTGACTAACTTACGTGTGAAAATCACATTAATCCCCTCAGTCATGCATGATTGAGCACACATTTAAGGCCAAATTGTCACTTTTCAAAAGTCACAAGGGTAATTTTGGGATTCTGTCATGAATTTTTAATGATTTCCATTTCTGGTGCAAAATTTATGTATTTTCATTGTTTATCATCCATCTCTCGATGCACTAACACCTATCCCAACACTTACCCCATTGTTCTGGTTGAGTGAGCACAGTTTCAAAAATATTCATTCCTCTTGAGTTTGAAACTTTTAAAAACCCTTTATTTTTGTGAAAAAATAAAACTCTGGATATTTTGACAAAGATGTAACATGACCTGTTATATGAACATAAGACGTCATTTTCATGTCATGGTTTAGTGAATATACTTTAAAAATCGCACAAGAATAGCCAACATGTACTGTTAAAACGGTATAAACAATGACCCTTGTGACTTGTGAAAAGTGACGATTATGGCTTTGATGTGTGCTCACTCATGCATGACTGAATGGGTTAATGTGATTTCCACACGGAAGTTCGTCAAAAGGGTAAATACAATTCTGCCAAATTATGTTGCCAAAAACCTCTTTCAATAAAAAGTTATGTTATTTTGCTTGGGGGGGGGGGGGGACTTACTTTTTTGTTGTGTTTATATGCATCACATCTAATCTTCTTGGTGCTACTTGGAGACACATGAAAGAAACATATAAGTGAAGGCTTCATGAAAAATCGGCCAAAGGAAAAGAAAGCTATTTGATTTTACATTTTTTATTTTGTGACGTCACGTGCGAGGTGCTCTCCCATATGTTGTGTGTACTATTTTTTCGAAAAATGTGCATTTTCTCAAAAATATATGCATTCTTTTACTTGTGCATTTGATCATTAGAAATACATCATTAGAAATACGTTTAGACAAAAACATACCTATACGAAGGAAATCATTCCGTTGTCAAAAACAGAAAAAAAAAGGCAATTTATGAAATTATTTTGTACACAACCTAATGGGAAAGCACCTCGCACATGACGTCACAAAATTGAAATTTCAAAAGATCGTAACTTTCGTATCCTTTGGCCTTCTATCTTTAACCTACAATAATATTTTTTGTCATGTTTCTGGTTTTATTGAAACCAACTTATCTTCAGGGTGAGCTATCCCTTTAATACGGATTCCAGACCCAGACTACTGTGACGCAAAATCAAACAACATGAAACATTATCATCGATTAAATAACATTGATTTTGTTCTTGGAATCACAACGGTGTATGGAGTTTGTTTACATAACAATTACTACACATAATTGAAATCAACCACTTTTGTGATTCTGTGAAGAAAATCAATGATTTCGTGACAGCATCAGGTGGTTTGTTTTTGCGACAATTAGTCTACGTTTAGTAAGTGGTCTAAGTTCAACCACCGTTGTAAACACGGGCCAATACAAAGTACATAAACACATACTAAGGATGATATTAGAAGGAATCATACTTGGATCATGATAGTGATACACACACACTGTTTATCACTTCATCATGGCTTAAACGTTCATGTGTATATGTTTTGGAGTCGCTAAAGATACCAAATAAATAATGATACTGGTTATCAAAAAAGTAAGATTGTAAACCTAAAAGATATTGCAATACATGTATATCGTCCCATCAATATGACATGCCCGAGTAAGCAATGGTAAGATACATGAATCATTACATACCCGACGAATTTGCCTGGCCCGGAGGCCCTCCTCGCATTGATCTTTATTCAAGTCAACACAAAACTGGCATAAATATGATTTAAGGATATATATCAAAGACACCGCCAACAGCACAACACTGAGGAAAAAACACAAGTTATATCGTTTAACGGGGCTCCCAAAAAGACCGTCAGTATATGCATAGCTTTTATTTGGAATAAAGCATCGCTCTAAACAACATCGTGATGACCCTGGCATTGAGACCGCTCATGAAATATAAAAACATCATCAAAATTAGATTTTAGAAAATATATCATTACAAATTAATCTCCCGAGAGATCGCTACTGCACACCGCCTTTTACGTAATTGACCACACGGTCTATCCCCGTGAAGCGCTCACCGGTCCCCAAACGACATCAATACGGCTGACGAAGATGGACCAAAAATTCAATAGAAAATGTCAATTTGATTCTATTTGCGATGGTTCATTCAGAAATAATTTCAGTGATGCCATTTGATATTATACTCACTTGGCTAACAAACGTCACAATAATAGGACGATGGCATGTTATGCTAACGTTGTCATAGTAATTTATTGACGGTAACATGAGTGGTTTGCGTGCTCAATTGTGTAAACGATACGATAACATGATTGTTTTTTGATATATCTCTTTTCTAGGGAATTATAACATATTTCACCACATGCTCAAAATTGAAAATGCTCGACAGAGGATTGAAATTTCATATATCAGTTGTGATGATTGGCGTAAAATCAATCCTGCTTTGAGTGTTTAATGCTATTATTACTATAATATAAATTTTATTACGTGACATCTCTACGTTTTAGTGTTCAATATATTCCATATTACACCGTACAGAAAACGCATAAAAATAATGTTTACATTACAGGAAGCCCATGTACAGGGACAATCTACTTTATATAAACATGAATGGATCTAATGAAATTATTCGAGTATTTCTCGACGCCAGCTAGCATTAACATGAACTGAGTTGCTCAGCCTCATAGTCCTGTTCATGCTCAGACGAGAGAGGGCAGCCTATATTTTGTCGTTGGCAGATTGGCCTAACCCTCATCCAGCCTGTTAAACTTGCCAGAGTCCCCGATTACTCTGCCCACCTTGCTCATGAATGGTGTCATAGAATAACATGAAGCAGAATTGTCCTACAGTTTCACCTGATTTGAACGAATATAATGTACTGACAAATAACAATTCACATCGCGTGTGTTTTATTTCTAATTGAACCTACCGCAATTCATAACACACTTTCCACATCGCGACCCACTGCATGAGTATTGCATTGTCACAATGATGATATATTGATTGCTGTGCATACATGAGCACTGTGGTAAGTAATAGTTGGTATATATGTATTCACTTTGCGGTGTATGGTCGGAACATCCTCCTTTCTGTTTCTTTGTTTGGGCGGCGGGTTGGCAAGTTGCAACAGTGTAGCGCAGGCATATCAGAAGAGTCATCTGCGCGGCGCGTAAGGCATGGCGGTCCGCGACACTCTAGTATTGTTCAGGGCGTGGGGCAATTAATGGCACAGTGATAACGATCTTAGCCACAGTAATGCCGTATTGGATATGGAAAAATACCCCCCCCCCCCCCCTTCTCTCTCTCTCTCTCTCTTCCTCTCTCTCTCCAAAATGGGGTTACTTCCTCTGCAAAGCTTTTCAATTAATATACTCCTCGTCTGCCTCTGTACTTAACTCATTACGCGCCCACGGGCATATCTCCCAACTAGTAACGCATATACGTCTTGTAGAGCCCCGTTGCATATGACACTAAAGCGGTTAATAGTATAGCTATTCACTGTCAATGTCGTATGCAGTGCGCCAGTGTCGGCTCACCATGATTACTCTATAACATGTTACAAAGGGGTATGTAATTAAGTCATACAATAAAAATGACATAGATGTTATCATTGGTTGTTGTAAACCATTACGCACTATACTACTCTAATGTCATGTTCATGAACATGTTAAACTTCTATACTCACGATAGTGATTATAATCAGAGTATGTTCTAAAGCGGCGTGACATCAAACTATGTATCATCTCATTGCAGCGTATAATACGGCAAAAGAGAGAGGGAGAAGCTCGCGATGTATACATACAGTACATTTTGATGATACAAAAATAGTTATGTTTTAAAATACAAGACTACACGTGATCAGTTGCTGTTTTTTTATTTCACTTATTATCTACATGTGTATCTGTGCATATGAATCGTTCGTTCTTTGTGATCTGACTTTAACTCCCTGTGTGCCATTGGTGCATTTTTGCGACATTAAGACACATACTTCCCATAGGGCAGCAGTTTTTTTTTCTGACATACAAAGGGTTAATGACTTTCTTTGCCATCTTATTCCGCTCTTTTTCTGCTCCGAGATTCTGACTTCGATATTGTATTTGTTGTATGATCGTCTATCTCGCCCTCTACGGAGAGCTGTTGTGGTAATAATTAGGAATTAGCGGGTGATTCATTGAAACTTGGTCTGGTGTATCTGGTTCGATATCGAAGCTCGAATGACCGATCCGCCACGACCGATAAAGTTTGGTTGGCCGCGAGTCGAGAGGGACCGCGAGTGGAGAAGGAAAAAAGTACAGTAAGCTTCAGGTCAAGCGAAGATCAGTGAAGTTTCTGGGGTATTGTTTATCAGATTTTTTAACGCGAATATCCACGGGCAATTGTTTGGTCTCGCTCTATCAAATAAAATTTGAGACTCGCAGTCGAGTTGAGATACAGCGATACACGGACGAGAGGGCGAAACGGGACGAGAGGCAGTAGCGTGGAGGGGTTAAAAGACGGACAGGCTCGGGAAGAGGAGGAGTGAGAGGGGTAACATGTACTGGGGGTACAGGGGGAGAGGAGGAGCAAAATGGTGCAATCGAATTTACCCTCTCTCTCTCTCTCTCTCTCTCTCTCTATCTATCCCTCCCTCCCTCTCTTTCTCCCTCTCTCACTCCCCGTTTTTGAGAGGGATCTAATGTAAGAGTTCTCTGCTCTTTATTTATCCCTCCTGGCACATTTAGAGCGCTCATTGAGGTTATGTGGGTCAAAGTAGCTTCAGGGCGTTTTCCATGAAACTAGCTACGTTCCTAGGCTAAGAATACACCTTAGTAAACAAATGGTTTAAGCCTATTTTCATTTTTCCTTCACCCCTTCTCTTCATTTCCACCTTTTCAACGCACGTTTCTAGCCTATCATCATTCAAGAATGTTACATATCCCATTTATCATTCCGCCTCTTTGTCATGATATATAACCAGCGTCTGTGTGTTTGTTTGTTTGTCATATTTCATTGGGCTTCCCTCGCCGTATTGATGCAAAGCCGTTCAGTTATGTTATACCACTTACCACAATTTCTCGGTGTCACCACAACTTTGCATCGTGGGTCATCGGAAGTTCGTATCAAGGATCTTTCTCATTCTTAAATTCTTATTTACATTTTTGGTTTATTCTTCAAAGTTCAGATTATCATTCCCGTAATATGTATGAACTGTTGGTAATTTACGCTTATCAATTTCAAGTCTATCAAAAATGGTATACCGGCTATAAATATTGTCCTTGTCCTGTACAGTTGGTACAAGCTGGTATCGTACCGTCGCTTTTACCACGCCATCTCACTTTCACCCTTCTCCTTCTCCTTCTCTTCCTCCTCCTTCCTCCACGCCAGCTCCATAGGCTCTTCCTGCCGCTTAGCCCAGTTTTAGGATGACGATTTCGACAATTAAATTACTTCGACACACGCAGACGATCGAATCTAGGCCATGTGTATTTAAGAGATGGCGCGAACTAAATGGAGATATTCATAAATGGGGTTAACTCGCTTGTCATCCTGTCCACTTGACTACCAAGGGATACCTTTCTCCCCTTTTCCATTCAGACCTCACGATTGTGTAGCCGTTTCCCCCCGACGGCGACCAATAGTTTTGCGTGCGTAACACATTCCCTTTGCTTGAATTTCCTGCTATGTATATTAACATACAAAAGAGAAGAAAAGCGGGGTGTGTGGTACATTATTCTTCGGCTGCCCGCTAAAAAGTGCATTTTCTGCTGAATGGAAGGGCCCAGCGGGTAGGTAGCTGTTTTCTCCCTCTTTCTTGAATGGAGTGGATAAATAGAAGGGGTCAACCCGAACGACTACGGGCGGGAGACGGTACGAGCAGACGACAGCCGGCTAGGAATTGCTATACCAGTCCCGCCATTGTATCGGCAATGCCAAGTTTACTTGTACACATGACCTTTGACCTGTCATACCGGTGGGTCCCCGGCGCAGGACACTAATGGCCGGTCCATCGGGCTCTGTACCAAGACTGACAGCTCAAGGAAGCTCGGGAAAGGGTGCAACATTTCGTAGTCAGGGTGAAATATTGATTTATTTACAGAAGTACAATATGACCAGCTTATTCCAAAAGCTAAGACTTAACTAATACTGTGCATATCTAATTGTTCTAACATGTTTTAATGTACTGTCTTCGCACTTTGTTGAGTCAAGTTAAAATAGATATGTACCAAAGAAATACAGAAAAAAAGATGGGGGCGGAGGAAGGGGGATAGATATACAAGAATAAGTAATCAAAGAGTCAATATGAACTAAGACATACACGAAGAATAAGTGACGATATCGTCATTGTTCGTGTTGATACTTATTAGGCTCGTTCGGTGTATATGAGCAGCAGCATTCTATAAGGGCCCAGGCCAGTTTAATCATGCTAATTAGAGAAAGTCAACAAATAACACAGTCAGAATCATAATAATCATGATAATTTCATGATCATCATGACTGTGACCTTCCCCCTTTTTTTACTTGTATCACGGTGATCGATTTTTTATGGCCAATGAACAATATTTTCCCTTTTTGAAAATAAACTTTACGCATACACCCAGTTATAGCTAGAATAACGTGCTCTATTCTGTAACTTCTTACTTTTATCAAAGTGATCGATTTTTGATGGCCAATGAATAATATTGTTCTTTTTTTAAAGAAATTTTGGGCATACACCCAGTCGAAGTTAAGATAGCGTGCTCCATCCTGTAAATGAAAATGATATTTTTCTTGTTAATGATATCGCATCTCATAATAAGTCTACCACAATACAAGAGCACGATTCATAGACTTTTCAAAGCCCAAGCCCTCCCCTTTCTACACATATACCTGTTCCGGCAGACTAATTACTTTCCAAAACCTACATTCGACTGTAGGTCATATTTGATCATGCCTATGTTCACATTATCATAGTTGGCCCACGCTTCAACAAAATATATTAATTATCTTCCTATCATTTTCTTTGTTTAGCCCGTTAATTTTATTCTTTTTGTAGGCTTTATCATGACTTGTGTGGGGAGTGTGTCGGTCTCACATTTACCTTCCGCACGAAGCGGGCACATGGAAACGAAAATATGTCCGAAAAAGCTGCGAAAGTGAGCAGAGAGTCAACGCTACCTGCTTACGAAAGGTGCTCTGCTTATACAAATGAAAAGTACACCAGTTACAACGAATACTAATTTGTACCATCCAATTTTCCATCATGTGATATTCAACGAATGAAACATGGCTACGATATCATGTGGACGTTAAAGAAGAACTTTGTATTTGCTTTTTATCCGGAAAGTCGAATGTTCGAAAATGGGTTGGTCGGACCGGTGAGCGGCGCGATGTGAATATAACCATCGGCCTCGTAGAGCGAAGAGACGCGGCAACTCAGGCGAAGGCCCATGCCAATGTCTCGCTCGAAATGGGAATTGCAACAAAATCTCGTTTCACTCAATTATTTACGTGCCGATACCAACCCCTATATTTTTTCCTGGCTCAAACAGTGAATGCATGCATATAACCCGGCCAATTTGTCAATTAATTTTTGTAGTGTACAATTTAACCCTTATTTTTTGATGAAAATGGCGAACGTTTGACATTTTGATGGATCGTTTGAGGTTAGTGTGTAATACGTGTACATGTTTGTTGTCCGTAGCTATACCAGCACTTTCATTCAAACATGCAAAATATTATAACGTAAATGTGAGCACTACGTTGCGGAACAGGCCCCAATCCTTTTTATTCCATGAAAACAAGGGTGAACGACTTCATATACATAAATTTGTCTCTGTGTTCGTATTAAACGTTGATTTATCGCTATATAAGATAAATGTATGTTTTATTATACAGGTAATTATAACGTGTGTCTTTTTGCCAGTCGGTGCATATTCGTTACACGCTCATAACACATAATGCCGGCATGTGGTACCGTGCAATCTGTATTTTGCAGCATTATTGAGCGGAGTACAAATTCGCTGTTAATGTTGAAGAAATGTTGAATAATGCAACCAACATAAGGCGACCCCCCCCCCCCCTTTCCCCTGGAAAAATGGGGCTGCCATTTCGCTTAAGAATTGGGACATAAAACCACATTCAACTTACGTTGGGTAAAAGCTTAAAATGAAATCTTACCCCATATTTCTGAAATGGTTAGAAACGATATGTAATGATTGACATTCTGTTTGTACTGTAGTGATTTCATGTTTTGTTACTGTTATTCATAATCACTTTATTTGGGCAAAATAAACAATGTTTGACACAAAAAATGTGAACCGAGTTCTTGCAAATTACATGTTTTGACACGTGGCTAATAACACCAATTTATTAATTTCAAGCATTGGTTTAATTACTTTACTGCCGTTTATTATAAGTTATGTTTTCGTATTTTATTTGATAAGCTATCGTAGGAAATAGTTGGATATTTGTTCTAAATAATCGCTTATAAAAGGCATTCAATAAACAATCTGAGTTGCTGGTCTTTCATTAACAGCCTAACCGTTCATATTCATATTTGTTCTAAATATAAGGCACACATAAAAGCTTAAAGAGTTGTAAAGTATCATCACAACAATGTGTGAAATTCACATTCCACTAAGAGTTAGCAGCAGAAAAAGAGATGTGAAGTGGTGTCATGGTTGCACCGTTTCATTTGAATCAGTTCTTATTTCGGGTTTTAATGTTTTTGGTTACATCTCATAGAAACTAAAACAACAACGCCGCAATGCTGTATGGGTTTATCGGTAATGTTGTTTATATTGCTGTTCCATAGATTGAATTCAACAAGATGAAAACATTTTCTGGAATCAGATATTATGACAACTATGAGGAAAATGGTGTCGATAATAGACAATACGAATCAAAACATGACTCTGATGGAAAAAATGCGTGCAAAGGGATTGATTACTGCTATAATTACATCGAGCGATACATCTGCCAGAATAAAGAAAAGAAATATATGATGGATATAAGCGCACTAAAATTATTCATTTTGAAAGTTCTTATTGTTTTTTTCGCATGTTTCAAGATTGAAGTTATGAACAATGATTTCATTTGTATACGATATTGTATAAACAAACGGGATGCTAGTTTTTGTCTCTCATTTGTAAATATTTAAGTTTAATTCAAATTTAGATTTAAAATGTACATGAATCCAATAGAGCAGCATGGCACTTTTCACAGGAAGGGTTAACTTGAAACAAAAGCAGAATTCGCTATAAAGATACGTAACTCAACTCAATAGAGACGTGATGGTAAATCTGCCGATCCGGAAAAAAAAACCTTTGTTGATGGCGGTAGAGGGTTCATGTATCATGTGTATTGTACGTCCAGCTGCAGATGGGGTGCGTATCTCTGCCGCATATCTCCTCTGCTATCATAGCGAGGACTGTCTCAATGGATAGTGAAACCCACAGTTACATGCAGTGATCCTATCCTAACGTAGTCACGCTTATAGACACGCCATACGATGAAACGGGTGTGAGATTGAAAGATAGCTGTCAGCTTCTGTATGGGAAGTTTTGTGTTTTTCCTGTTTTTTAAAAGTTGGTGTTTTGAGGAACAGTACAATAATTTGCGACCAGTGCGATGTGTGAATGTGGTAAAACAATGTAACCATGCATTCTTAAACGATCATGATTCCAGTACAATTCATGGTTAAATTGCTATACTTAAACGAATTTTAGCTATTTGTTCCCCAAAACGACTTGCCTGCAAGAAAATAACGCTATTTACGAAATAAAGAGGACATTTACAAATAAAAAAGGAAACATTTCTATTATTTACTAAAAAAAAAAATACCAATTTCCCTCTTTCCATTGTGTACCATTGTCATTGAGTGTGTGGTAGGATCCATGAAAAACACCATGCACGCCAATGGCTTAAAGGAAATAATAATGTTTTTCCTAGCCTATATGGAAAAATAAATACATGTACATGCAATCTAATAAGTCGGATTCCACAGTTTGTATCAATGTATTGCAAAAGGAACGGAAACAAATATTACATATTGAAATAATAAACTGATCCATCCACAATTAAAGCTAATTCATAAGTGAGACCAATGGCATACCTTAAGTCTTTCGGCATGCTCGTTACATAACTATATCGCGATGTAGTATTTGTGACTATATTCCGCAGAATACGAAGAATGGAAGTATACATTCCGTTCAACTATTGATTTGTGCTTCAGTGCTTGTAATTATCTCTACTGGGTTCCTTCACACCTATCATAAGAATACATTCCGAAGAGCAGATATGATTCAACAGACATGACAGAAAAAGAGTTAATATGACTGATTGATAAGGGTAAATTGCTTTATACTGAGGCATCGCAGTGGCCAGCTATAAAATTACTTTCGTATAAAGAGACGGCCAGCTAGAGCGGTTCCCCCGTCATCGATCCCGCATGAAGTCATGACCTTTGACCTCTTGATACCTGGATGTTAGATTTCGCTGAGATCTAAAGGCAAGTGTGAGGGGACGTGGGGTCTGGGAGATAATGGGATCAGCGGAAACATGGACATGAACAGTCCGATACAAAACAAGGAAGATGCAATTCCGTTTGCTGTATCGGGCGAAATATGAAGCTAGTCACGTAGCATAGTGGTCCGGATTCGCAACGGAAGTTTAGCTTAGACCGCATACTTAATCGTAGACTAACGTTATGGGGCACACAATAAATCATTTGATGTTGTCACAAAATCATTGATTTTCCTCGCAGAATCATCACAGTGGTCGATTTCAATTATTCCCTCTAATTATCACATGGACAAACTCAAAGGGATTCCGAAGACAACATTAATTATATAAATCGATAATAATGTTCCATGTTGTTTGATTTGGCGCCCATAAAGTTAGTCCTGGTTCAGTTCAAATATTTAGTTAAGCCACCGTTGTGAGGGTCAATGCCTCCAATCATGCAATAGTGGTTGTTTACCCAAAGGGTGTCCTACAAACTGCTATCGTAATACATGTGTAGAACTGCCTCAAAGGTGCATAAAGAGCTATAGGTAAACACTATGTTGATGCTTTTGAAATGAAGCTAGTTTCTCCTTTTAACAAAAATTAATCCGTTCTTGAAATAATGTAACGCGATTAAAAATAGTAACTGAAATAAAACGGTCGTCTTTCTTGCTCCTTATTACATTAGCCATGTCTACCGTGTTTGGCTGTGAGCTAGGTAGAAAGAGAATTTGTTGTTTTATTACTGAAAGTCATCTGTATTGGTAATTAGATGTATCTGTATAACATATGAGTGCTTGGATGATGTCTTCAGAATTTAATTCGAATGCCTTTATCTTTGTATAACCTATGTCCCTCATTCCCACACTGTTGATACCGGATATACCACTAATAGGTATATTTACTTTCCAAAATAAAATAACCCAATAACGTCATTTTCTGGGAAGTCCCCGTTTCGTCCCCTCGATTTTATCCAGGAACAATTTATTTAGTGCAGCCAAGGCTGTGAAATCAATCGAAGTTTTACATAAGAGTATAAAAGGTCAGTTGCATTTAAGCAGTAAAGCTAGTTTTAGACCTTCATAAATATATCATGCATTTTGTTTGAATATAATTCAAGTTACAACCTAATTAAAGCATGTTTCGCTCTGATATAATTAAAAAAGTTGCTGATTATGTTTCTAACTAGGAATGCTTCATTTTGTAAATATGATATATTTAATATCATGTTACAATGCAATAGTTTGTTTCTCATTATTTTAGCCAAATGGCAAATGGCAAACGTGTACATTTTGTCAAGGTCTTATCAGCCTATGTATGCTCATTGATATGTATTTGTAATATGGCATCTTAAATTGTACATATTTTTTCTGAAGTCCCATGGAATAATATCGTTTATTGAATTAGTAATGTCGGTACTCACGTCAAACATTAGGAGTAAATGATTTATTATTGATGTAAGCTTTTGACTTTCATCTATTCCATTCATTTAAACATTACATTTATTGAATATAACCAAATTAAAACTTTCAACATTCTGAAAGACAGGTGCATGCCATTTAGAGGCAAGTCATGGTACACGTCCGCGTTGGATATGCGAATGTTTTCAGGTCGTATTATTAAAGCTAAATATAAAATAAGTTTAAGCTGTTTTAAAAATAACCCCTTCTAACGATTTGCAGCATATATATATATATATATGGTATATTTGAATCTGGATCATAGAGAGATGTCGGACTTAACAACGTGAATCATGAAGAAGGACGGGTTTGAAGGTTCGGGCCACTTGACTGCATAAATCCATAAATCACATGTCCTAGATAAGGGTGCATGTTGGGATGCGTCTAATTAGGTACATGAGAAGACAACGGTTATGACACATGCCGGAGTAAGCTGAGACGCAGGAGAGGGCATGAGGCATCCCGGGCCGATCACCCAGCCATATCCTGCATGCCCCATCCAGAAGCGTGTGAAACGGGTACTTCCGCCATCGGCCTTGCTGCAACCAACCTCTCCTTCACCTTGCTCTTGAAGTGTGCTTTGAGAATTGATATCTTTAGCTGATACCGCTTTTATCCTGGATTTGACAATGGCATAAACATGTGTTGAGGCTTTACGCCGAAACGGAACGATTTGGGAGCTGACTTGGTGTGAAGACAAGTAAAATGGATTAGAGAATACGTTGACATTAACATGGCGTATTTAGACCAACATGATCGTTAGGATTAAACGGAAATTGTAATTCATTCGGATATCTTTCATAATCATAGGAAATTAAATGCTGAGTTGTTTTTAGCGTAGGTTACATTGAAGCATGTTGCAGCCGCCTCTGAAACATTCATCGTTTTAACCTAATCTAGAGCAATGAACCAGATCTCAAAATATCTATTTGGTTGAACAAAGTTGACGAAATGACTCTTGGGTGTTAAAAACAACTCGCTCTCTCGTCGACATAATGCAGCTCACGTTTTGAGTATTTTTCTCGTTAGATGCGTCCTAATGATCTGAAAGAGGTCTGAGAGCACGATTATGGCAAAAAGTATCGATCACCGTCGACAGGCCATCCATCGTTCCACTTCATAATGGCGAGAAGAAAGAAACGCCTTCACAGGCATGACAAGGGCCTAATATGCATATGTCTGTATCACAATACCAGATTTATAATCCCATAATCCATGTTTCAAAAGGCACGGCCACTGAATACAATTGTGCTCTGCATGAAAATTGGGGGAACTGAATAAACAGCTAAGTAGAGGGGTGGGCTAGCCTGCACCCGTGGTATGGTCACGCCGCGGGTGTCAGGAAGAACTTTTAGTGCAACATATTTTTTCGGTCTTTCGGTTATAACACATAAATAATGTTAACGCATCCTAAATATTCATCACCGTGGTTATGTGTTTTTACCTGAGAGGGGGGAAGAGTGAAGAGGATACCGCACTGTGGATTATTCGGGATAAGGAGACGTGTTTGATTGTAGCTTGCCTCAACGTACTAGATACACAGGTTGTATGTAGTAAGATGAAGGGCTAAATTATAAACTGTGTTAAGTTACGTCTGAGTGAGAAAGCGCATGTACGACGACGTGCACACGCCACAGACTTAGTGTGCAGTATACCAGTACACCTGCGTGGTGATTGAGGTGACGGGGGAGAGGGGTACCTGCCCTCTTTGGGTCTGTGCGTCGGTCCGATGGGTGCATGTGTGTGGGCCTACCACCTACCCAAGTGACTTACGATCTCTGACGAGTAGAATCCCGCTCAAATCCAGACAAAATTACCGACTAAGTCTCGGTAAGTGGTCTGAAATCCAAGAACCGTTTTAAAAAAGCCGCTGTTTTTCTTGCTACCAAAAGGTGGTCTCCTTTTTCTCTCTTCCCCATTTCTCTTTCTCTCTCTCTCTCTCTCTCTCTCTCTCTCTCTCTCTCTCTCTTTCTTTCTCTCTCTTTCTCGCTTCTCTTGCCCGGGATGTCGGTGGGTGGAAAGAGAGGGTACAAGGAAGAAGATATCTTTGGAAAATAGGTAGTAAACAAACAGAGTCAGATGGGTTCAAAGTGGGTCGCGCTGAAAGAAAATAATCGGTAGCGCAGCGCAGACAGAAGCAGCAGCCGTCCCGCTGAGGCTGTTTGTGATGTGCCGAACTGTTGATGTTGTCTCTCCTTTACCGACCATCCAGTGGGAACGCAGTTCGTCGTAGCTTGCTCCTCTACCGGCGCGGCCCGCCTCCATGCATGCATGCCTTACCGCGGCCGCGCGGCGCACTGAGCTCCGCGCTCGACCACTCGGCATATAGACACTGCCTTACTATCTAGGACACGTTTACTTTCCCCCTTTCTCTCCGTGTACCATTCGCCGAAATGAGCAGATCATCAAAGAGCGACTTGGATGGGATCTCGGCGCCTCGGCAAACAGATGAACGCGCACGGACGAGGGCGGGCGCGACTGAAAGAGATGAAAGAAACTCGACAGTTTACAATAACGTCTTTAAAAAGTTGTGTCTCGTCAAGTTTACTTTACGCGCGCACACTGTATACATGTTGTCCGTGCGCCGGTCTGCTACAGCTGTTGGGGTTGGCATGGGTGGCGCGAGCCGTGACGGGACAATGGAGACGTGACCGAGGGCCGGCCGAGGGACATGGAAGCCATACCCAACATTGTGAAAGCTCGTCAACTTCCAGCGGTCATCACTGCCTCAAACTGAAATATACCATACATATGCTTAAATGAGAAATCGAAACAAATTCTCTCTCACGGACATGACGGAAGAACGGGGTAAAGAGATCGGAGAGCGGTAAAGCAAACCCGTTGATATTGGATGTGGCGATGCTCCATTCAGAAGTGAATTCATTTGTATGTAAACTGTGGGGTAACATGCAGAGAAAGCACTCCCACCTGCGAGTCCTTGTTAGCAGACTTGAGTCAATATTAATTCTTAGTTCTTCCTCGCAATGATGAGATTAGCTCGATTGAGCCGCGCACGAAACGCAAACTCGACGTTTGGGCAAGCCAGTCTAGGGGGAAATACGTTGTTAGCAACAATGTATACGAAAACCACTCTGTGCTTTTTAACTCATGCCCTGAATACCCTCCTCTAAAACGGGAAAATAGAACACTAACAATTCGCTGACATGAATAGAATTTTTCTTTCAAATGAAAACTTGGCAAATATGAAATTCGGACGGTTTAGGCATGGGAAAGGGGCATGTTTTTCGGTTTATTTTCTTTTCTTTGATACACTTATCGATTGAGCTATACCAACAGCTAACAGCTAGGAGAATAGGTTAATATGTGCCGATCTCCGTCTAGATAGTCTTATAATAAACTTGGAATATCAAAGCAAAAATCATGCAGAAATGCCATTATTTATTCAAATATTTATTCAGTCGTTATTCAAGATCTTTTTGTTAGGAAAACTGAATGGAAAATAGGTCTTTAGTTCCGATGGGACGACAGACTGCATCAACAACCACACTGTGAAGTCGTTCTTCTTCTCGATTACCCCCCCCCCCCCACACACACACACACACACACACACACACACACACACTCATCTTGATTTTTCTTGCTTTCTTTATCTTTTGTTCTCATTCTGCTTTCTTCTCAATAGCATTAACAAGTAAATTGGGGATGTAGTGGGTGGGTGCCAAATGATGCATATCAAAATAAGGATGTGTTCGTAACTACCGGAGCTCTGCCTGCCCCCAGCCCCTCCAAACACCCGAAAAAAGAATCAATCTTAGAGGGAGGGGGCGTTCTGAGTCTCTCTCTACTCGCCCCCCCCCCCCGCCCCCCGCTCCCCCCACACCCCCCCCCCCCCCCCCCATCCCCACCTCCCTAATATCAAATGCCCCACGCTAGATATTCACTGTCACTGTGTGTACAGAGAGTGTGACAGACGTTTCCGATTGATGACTATGTGACAGTTTGCCCACAACATTGAACTGTCCGATCAGACAACATGATGTGCGCACGCAGGCTGTATCATGCGTACGGTATACGTTACATAAATGAGATGGGACAAGAAGAGGCTGATACGAAAAAGTCGAGTTGGCAATCGCTCTTTCAAAAAAAATGGGACTCTTAATCTTCGACATGAACGATAACATGCACCTGCTAGAACTGCAAATTGTTCATATTCAAATTGATAATTTGCAAATGTAACTTAGAATTGTAAATCATTTTGCGGGCATTTGTAAGTACAGCAGTGCACAGCTAGGTAAATCATGTAAACTAAATTTTCTTTCATAACGCGCAGAGCTCGACAGCGAGTCAGTGATGAGATTGGACGAGTTGGTTACCCACACGACTCCGTCTGCCGTGCACGCGTCATGCGTGTAACCCAGCGACCACCTGTACACAGCCCGATTGGTTACACTGCTCCAGGGGTACGGCGATGTCCCCACATTCCTTACCCTTAACCCCCCTTCCATGTATCATCCCCACTGAGGGGATCGGATTTACCCCCCTCCAAACATCGGGGTGACACCAGAATGTTCCTGCCCCGGGCCCGATCAATCCCGACCCTATATCGGGCGAGAGAGAAAAATCTATAGCGGGGATTTTGTGTCATCGTTGACTTTCCTTCACGTCTTTTCGCTGAAGAAAAGGTCTCCTCTGCTCACGTCGGAGTCTCTCCTTCTTGCAGAAGCGACAAGAACTAATCAGGAGTGCAGCACTAACCACATCCCTCAATTAGAACGGATAGGGGAACCACACCAAGCCTGGCGTGTAAAGAGTTTAATTTAGCCGTTAATACCATTACGAGAAACATGAACGCTGAACACGCTGTGCGGACTTTGTTAACCATATTACTTACATTACCCAACCCGGGTCCTACATCGACTGGTGTTTGACTGTTTATGGTCCACGATGTTCCTCCAACTCTCAGACGAGGGAGTGGAACCCCCGTTATGTCGTTAAAGGGGAAGTTCACCCTGAAATTATTTTGGTTTCAATAAAAATAAACAAATGAAAGAAACATATGAGTGAAGGTTTGACGAAAGTCGGGCAAAGGAAAAGAAATTTATTTGATTTTAAAGTTTTGATTTTGTGACGTCACATGCGAGGTGCTCTTCCATATGTTGTGTAAAACTTTTTTCGTGTACATTTTTTCACAAAGAAATGCATCCTTTTACTTGTGCATTAGAAATACATTTTTACACACATAAAAAAATCATTCCGTTGTCACAAACAGAAAAAAAAAATTATCGACTTATTTTGTTACACAACATAATAGAGAGCACCTCGCACGTGGCGTCACAAAATCAAAAATTTAAAATCAAATAATTTTCTTTTCCTTGACCGATTTTCGTCAAACCTCACTCATATGTTTCTTTCATTTCTCTTTTTATTATAATAATATTAATTTTAGCGTGAACTTCCCCTTTACCACTAGGTGCGCCATGGGGGACTTTCTGCCACAGTATAACACACAAATTCCATAGAGCAGTCGTCGGTCTTGCAGGTGAAAGAGTTAACACAACCTCACATGGAATTTTTACCTCATAGTATTGATTTGGTATCTTCCTCAACATTGTCACAAATCAAAACAACCTGGCGGTTATCCTTAATGTGAATCTTATCTGAAAAATCCTATAAACAAGTTGAAACATTTCTAATGATAACTTTGACGAAAACTGGGTTCATTTTATCTTGATTCCCTTCTCTTTTTATCTTAGTCCCCGCATAATGTACACGAAGCATCAACTATGATAATTCTGATGAGCATCATAAACGACAACACACTTGATCTTCTCGAATCCTACAATTGCATACGTTGTCCATGTGTCCGGACATAACATTTCATAATATCAAAGTGTTCAGGAAGGCGATATTCGATATACATGTAACTGAAGATGCAACATGAAATGCATCAATACATTTATGCAGTGCACGTTGATCCTAAAACTAAACATAATTACATTAGGAACCTTAAGAGGTAATCACCATTACCTTTGGAAGGAAATGAATGGTAGTGGAGATGTAAATTACGGGACCCGTTAGCACGGTTCTTCCACGATAACGGGAACCGTTATCTGTGCCACCTCTCTCCGTTACCTTTGAGTGATGAGCCCAGTATTCCATATGGTGCTCTATAGAGAGAAATGTATCACAGAGACAATATTTGCTTTACCAACTATGCCAACTACTCCAAACAAAGTTTGTTTTAAATTCTGAAGAAAAGGGGACGCGACATACTTCTGGCTGTTTAGCGATGCCAATGTAAATTTGCCTCCCACGTTTCAAAGGTTTCGATACAGGACCATGAGGACGATAGTACACTGTAAATAATCCAACATGAAAGGACGCATTGTACAATCTTGCGAAGATAGTAAAACACCCTCAGCCAAAGTGTATACACATGCTCAAGATAAGTTTGTGAAGTACGAATTAGGAGAATAATGATATCACAATAATGGAACATTCCTAACATTTCTTGGACTTTTCGGCACCAGCTCACAATACATGATATTCGTTGAAAGAGAAGTAGATTATCCTGTAGCACGATTTGCATTACTGAAGGTATTTTGTTTTCCGAAAAATGCTCACCATATGCACATCTTGAGTGATTTTAATGAGGATTAAGATTATCAATGAATCATGTATAGCAGCTGCACAGAATTCAAGATTCACTAATCAATATAATTGGCCACAAAGCACACTGTAATACTGGAACAATGGTATGATATGATCTCTTCCATAACTGATGCATACAAATACTGTTATTTGATATACAGATTTCAAAAGTTGACTGTTTATAGTACAACATCACTATATTGAAAAACAAACAGTGAACATTCAACAGTTGTTCTGCGGTGGGGTAAAAAAATTGGCAACAATTGCAAATATTACGCCCCTACATCTGATTCTTAATAAATACATCATTGCTTTATTGTTCTAAACAATGCTACAAACAGCAGGAAATTCAACCATCGAAATAAAGAAATATTTTGAAAATAGATTTTCACAGTTCATTTTTTCTTGAAGTACACTACATGTAAAGTTGAATTTTACCAAATTATTTCAATCATGCAATTTTGGTCTCGCGTGATGAGTTAATGAACTTGTTTACACGTATTTGTTTATGCATTACATGATTATGATGATAATGAAATTTAATAGTAAAATAATCAATCCAAATTCAAATTCAAGAGTAAACTACAAGATTTGGGGCTACGGTGTAAAATCATGAAAAAATATATATGACAAATTAACTACCTAACTTACAAATATAACTTTACGTTAATCATCAATGTAATCACATTGTGCACGGGAGTTTTAGTAAACGATGTAAAAGAAAAATCCATCTACACAATGGAATTTAACAGTGTCGTAATGCACTTCATTTATTCTATATTACCATTATTGTTCATTCACTATTGCATTTGTAGTGGTATGCTGTAATAAATATTCATCATCTTCACAAGAAACATTAAAGCTTAAGTATAGAAGTGTTAATAATAACACGCCATAAAAACATTCTGTCACAGGGGTCCAGATTTTGCTTGATTTCAATGATTTTATGATTTTGAGACAATTCCTCAATGGTATGATAACATCAATCAAGAATGGGGCCCATGGTCAAGACGGTCAAAGCAGAACGGCACTCCATTGATCACATGTCCCGTTGTCTTCACTAGCATTAACCCTTACTGTAGATGGTCATCTAAAGATATGTAAACGGTCATCATGATCAATGAGATATGGTGCATATACTGGTTTTAGCAGGGCTATATGAATAACTGTGCCGTGTACGGGCTGGCGGGCTGGCATGATGCCAAAACGTATGTATAATTATGTACTAGTTTCATTCGCGAAAGCATCATCGTCATCAGTTGTTTTGAAAACATCTCACCCATCCCAGCAGAGAAATACTTAGGAAGTTATGACATTTGGACAATCCGAATGCGTTGGCTGTGAAATCGGCCATCACTAATTGCACTTTCTCTGATTGTGACGTAGGACTTGCACGATAAGCGTCTTGTTTATCCGTTTTGCACAAAATCAAACACGTGTCCTAGGTCCCACGCGGACAATGTCTTCGTGGCTTTTGACGTAAAACAAAGCTTAAGAAGTTTCAACCCTTCCAATCACTGTCTCTCGTGCAAATTGATGTCAATGAACAATGAACAAATGTCGACGAAGGATGTGTAGTGTTTGACATTTTTTTTTATTATTATCCATTATGGGACAGCACATTATGAAGCTCTTTTTTTTTTTCTTTTTTTTTTTTTAGAAAACACGCTGGTATTGATTATGAACATTCATGTTATATGGGCTCAGAGATTGGCGCCTTCAATGTCATGATTATGATCATAATGGAATGTCGTGTATCTTTCTCACCGTCTGCGTGCGATCATGATGAATGCGTTCCCATTGCCGCGTCTCTAAAACCCCGTTCCCCGCGTCGCCCCACTTTTCCCGCCGCTGATTTCCCCGCCATCAGCTCACATCATAGTCACTCCTTCGACCCATATCTGGCCACCTGAAATACCGATTACCACCTAGAAATAGGTGTCATAATTGTGACATTTTAACCCAGATTTTTTTCCCCCTACACCTAGCTGTTGTGGCCAGACGAGGTAGCAGCACGCGTGCTAATGTCTTTAGCACACTTTGTCTCCTCCGGGAATGGCGTCGTGTTAAGAGGGGTAGTCCACAGACGAGAGGAAAGTGGCTGAACCTGTGTTCAGCTTCCCGGTTGACGATGATTCCGACACGCCCTACCATCCTTACGAGCATATCAGTTATGTTTAACCTCTCAGTACCAACTAATGACAGTCTCGTGTCCCGTAAAACGCCATTTCTTACGTATGGGACTGAAAGGATTGATGATGTTTTCTTCTGCAAGAAATAACAGGCTAGCCACGGGGGCCTACATGTATATACCATGAATGGCGGGGGTGTATCTCTCTAGAGAAAGGGGAGGGGGGGGGTGTGATACGTTGTATGCACGCCCCACTTCACACGGGGCCTATTATAACTCCATGAATACGTAGCTACATTATGATTACCCTCCCGTACACATCAGGACGGGAGCTGATGGAGACACGAGGAGACAGCGAGAGATTATTAACCCGATGAGTGATACAGGGATGAAGCAAGGTGGTCACTTCTTATTATATGACTCCTCCCCACCCCCCTCTCTCCACCCCCCTCCCCCACCTCCGCCACCTGGTGGGGAAAAAAAACAGGTAAAGCTACCTTAAAATGTGCTTTAATGGATGATATTGTCTCTCCTTCTTTTTATTTTTCTACCTCTCCCTTCTCTCACCTTTTATGTCTGTCTGTCTGTCTCTCTCTCTCTCTCTCTCTCTCTCTCTCTCTCTCTCTCTCTCTCTCTCTCTCTCTCCCTTTCTGTTTTGGTAAACACCCACCCCAGTCTCACTCTCTTCATCCGTCGAAGTTTGTTGTACTAAAATGAGTTTTTGTAAATGAAATTCAACACACCACTCAGAAAAAAAAATGTATAATGTATGTATGTGCGTGTGTGTGTATGCATGTGCGTCGGGGTCCGTCTTTATATTTCAGTTTGTAATTCTGATACATCATTATTGCTAGTAAAGCAAAGACGAACACCAATATATACCAGGTCTAAACAAAGCGCGAAGTGATGCTAAATCAGTTGAAATCATACAGACTGAAGCTTTTTATCAGATTAATGCACCGATCTGATATTGCATTATCAATGTCCTGAGAAAATTGTGTTATTACAAATCTCTGTGAAAAAGCAACTGGTTAAATATGCTATATGGCGACAAGATGGTGCAGATCCTACCAAAGGATGTAATAGTCATAGGTCAAGGCTATAAAATACCAAACGCAGCAGTGCTGTCAGTTTTAAAACGATTCATGAAACATTATACTTTGTACTGTGTCTTTCAGCTTCAGCTATTGTTGTGGTGCACATTTAAGTGGAATTGCCTCTATAATCATATCGCAACATTGACAAGAAAGATCCATGTATACTACCGATAGATTTGCTTTAAGTTGTGAAAAAAAATGGCTTGCATGTAAAAAAAAAAAACAACTATAACGACTCGCCAATGAATCATCTTTCAATCTGTAATTCCACCAGAGGTAGTTCTTCACTTCGTTTATTTTGGAGGTGGTCCGTGCAAGACACGTGTTCCTATAAAAGGAAATATTCACAAAACTGTTAAGTTTGGTTTGCGAAATACTTTGCCTAACATGTAATCTATAGATTATCATGTTATTTACACCACAAAATAGTGGCCGACATGTCCAGTTACCCATGTCCAGTAGGGTAAATATACCAATTACAGTATTCGTATGAATTATTAGCATGATCGAATTGATGTACTTGTGTTTTCCAGCTTTGCCTTTTTGTATTTCGCTCATTCTTTGATACATCTACGCTGTACTTTACTTTCTAAGGTTTCTGAGTTAATTATATATTCATAGCTACCCCCTCCCTCCTTTCTCTCTCTCTCTATCTTACTCTCTCTCTCTCTCTCTCTCTCTTACTCTCTCTCTCTCTTACTCGTACTCTCTCTCTCTCGCTCTCTCTCTCTCTCTCTCGCTCTCTTTCTCTCTATCATTCCCCTCTTCCTCTTTGAACTGAGATGACAGAGAATCTGGTGTTTGCGTAGTGATAGAAATATTTTTGTGCGACGAATTCCTTTGTTTGATTACTCTCTTGTCTTTTCCGTATCTTGTAGTTATTGCTTAAATGAGAGACTCTCATCTGGTTTGATATAATGAATTAACATGGTATATACAAGTGATACGCGTCTACTAAAATGTTAACACCTTAAATTTCATGATAATATCATATTATTGTATGTACATTGCATTTTGATCGATATATTTTCTATGTAGAAAAATTTGTTCGTTTAAGATTTCTTCCTCTTTAAATACTTTCAAACAATGGTCTTTATCATGTTCGACAATTTTTTTTTTAGTAATTGTAAATTTATTATCATTTATTTCACATTTAGATTTTGAGTAAAAACATTTGCATCAAATCATTTCGTATCTAAACATCTATTTGTAATGTATTACACGTTACAACTACCATGCATTCCTTTCTAACCACTTATAATCTCTATGGCTAATCTTCATTTTTTTCATTGGTACAACTCCGTACAAAAGTGGTGAGGGGTGGGGGTGGGGGTAGAAGGATCCTTTGATCCTTTGACTAGGGCAATGATAACGCAGACCTCTCATAGAAAATATCGTACACAGACTAGAAGAAAAGAACTCAATATTTCATCATCATTATCAATGTACGTCTTATTGTTATTCATATCAGTGTCCTGAATCAATAATTTAAGTTGATACTGCTGAGTGTCTTCCATATCGAAGAGGGGGGGGGGGGGGGAGAGAAAGAGAAAGGCAAGGACAGAGACAGACAAACATACACACACACATACACACACACACACACACACACACACACACACACACGCGAACAACAACAACAACAACAAATGTGCACACATACATACAGAAGTGGGAAGGAAAGGGGGAGGGAGGGAGAAAAAAAAACCCACCAAAATACGAGAGAGAAGACGAGAACGCGACTGCCAAAAGTAAATCGTCGGGATCGCTGAATAAATTCGCCAATGTGTAAGTGCGCCGCTAACGTCGAACTTCCGACAGAGATGCCTGGTAAATAATTGGCGGGAATCGCTAGCATAGACCTCATAAAACATGAGTCAGAAGGAGAGCAGACGACAGAGGTTGAGGGACAAGACACTGCTGAATCATCCGCAGACAGAGCATGATACGGGGGTTCAATTGCCAAGTTTGAAATCATGACGATGTAGGTCACTATTTGATATCACACAATTCTGGTACAGTCTCAGTGAGCATCGCGATCGCAAAATCATCGACGTTGTTTTGTTTTTTTCTTTCTCAATGTCTGAACTCCCGAGAAGATAATGTTATCAGTTTTGTGTAAATATCTTCTATTTGTGCTTGTTTAACCTGATTAACACAAATATCGATATGTTAATATTGTCTCAAAGGAATCCGCTCAAAAGGCAATTAACTCGGAAATGTGCCACGTGTGCCGTGTGGATGTTTTCACCAGAAATGCACACCAAGCTGCAATATGTGAAGACCTGGGCCCTGTAACATAAAGGTTTGCGATAAATTGCAAATTTGAGAGACAAATTCTGATTGGCTACTGGTCAGTCTTTTGAACAAAAAGCACATGCAACAATGATGTTGATTGGCCATTGCTATTTTGCGATTGATCGCAAACCTTTATTTTACGGGGACCAGGAAGTCTATGCTGTTCAATGATTTTCAGCAGTGCTTTGGTCCGCCATGATATTTTTTTTATCGTATAACGTGCTTAATTGTGAAGGTTCATTCCTACCAAACCCACGAAATAATGGGAAGTCATTTAAAGAATATAATGAGCTTCGTTCATTTACAGGATAGAGCACGCTACCCTTATTACTGGGTGTATGCCTAGAATTTCTTTGCAAAATAATGAGCTTTGTTTGTAATAGGAATAGGGTGGTCTGGTCACAACTGGCCTTAATCATAACGACTCGAATGTGAACACAAATGGTTGATTGATTGATTGATTGATTGATTGATTGATTGATTGATTTGATAACATCATTTTCCTTCAAACAATTAATCGTTCATTCCATGCAGAACTGAACATTGAAACCATACATTTGCCACATATATTAAAAATATTGGAATATGATTACAAAGCATAACTTAATGGGAATTCAGACCTTGGAAAATACATTATTATTCATTAACATCTGAGAGTTTTCGCTCGTGGCACTAAAACATTTGACCTTATTTGTGCATGAAAGATGATTATCTGGCTAGAAATACGGATTCCTCAAATGAATTATTGTATAATTACTAATAAACGAAAAAGGTCACTGATGACGATTGTTGCGCAGCTTTGCAAACAACACGACGCAAGACGAAATGGGAAGGAAAGGGGGTGGGGGTATTATTCTCATTTCCCGCGGGAGATACGGACTAATTCAAGCACCGATCATAGATACAGCGACCATAATGATTAGAAGACGAACTCGAAGTCACATCTTACGCTGGAGACGCACAAGCCCAAGACCACCTGCACGTCTTGGGAACAACCCTCCATTTTGCATGTAGCCAAGTTCAGACTAGCTGCTAGAATAAAGAGGTCCTCTCGCTCCCGTCTATCCCCCGATCTTCTAGTTTAAGAGGGTCTCGCTCGAGCTCCCCTGAATGGTGTCCGCAAAAAACGACGAAGGCGTTTGAGCGGCCAGACGGTAGGTTGCACCAGGAAGCTGCGCACTTTTCGTCATGTTGGTGGTACAAGCCCAGCCCTCTTGTTTGGCTGACTGAAGGTCGGGAGAAAATATGTTAAGCTGAGTGGCTTAACCCTTTCGGAACCACGCAACAATCAGGTTATTCAGTTTGTACGCAGTTTCGAGCAAAAGGTATTAACAGAGGTAACCGTCCTCGTTACGACCTAGCCAGCAGTCTCTAGGACGGAGGGTCTACGCATGACGCACGTGTCGGTCTCTTGACTAGCCCAGGGCACAATGGCTGCCAAATTTGTCAGTCTTGTAACATTTTGTCGATTCTTGCCTCCTTAAGCATATCAAGGAGTTGTGTAAAGAACAAAGAGGATATTCCATCGAAATCGTGCTTTGGTGCGATAATTGACAGAGGCGTTTATGGGGGTGCATTGTCGTTTTGTGCGTTCTCGTTTTGTCTATACGTGTACGAACTGATACTTGGGCGTTAGGGTAAGGGTTAAGAGCAGGTTGATGGGTCAGTACTATAAGGTTTATGGTCAGTGTTTGGGATTAGGGTTCCAGCATAGGCTTGGGAATTAATCAAGTTAACAACATTCTCAAAAGCATGTAAAAGGTAGTGTCTATTTATGCAAATATGCGACTCAGTGGTAACATGCTCATGATGCTGTTGATCTGAAAGTCGTTCTCATAAGCTAGTAATGTGTTTGAAATTAGTACAATATGTTGACGGTCTGTACTATTGGTCTCAAAATCAAGTCTTCTGAACTTGTCTTATTGTCAGGGGTTGTTAGGGTTCATGCAACGCTTGGTGAGGTACATTATACCTGCGCTCTCTCATGGATAAGAGACATGGACCACAACTAAGAGACTGGAGAGAAAACTTAGAGTAACCATGGAGTAACCGAAAGGGCTATGGAAAGAATTGTGATTGGTGTTACAAAGAGGAACAAAGTTAGAAACCAGGATTTGAGAAGTACGGGACAAAGTATAGGAAATTAAATCGAAGAAATGGACATGATGGAGGTGTGTTGGTCATCTGGCCAGGAGGAAAGATGATCGATGGACACATAAATTAACTGTCTGGACCCCCAGAGCTAACACCAGAGGATGTAGGCAAAGTAGGGGGTGGATTGACGATATTAGAGAATATGGTAGTGTGACATGGACACGAACGGCACAACATAGATCAAAATGGCAAACTGATGAGGAGACCTTCCTTCAGCAGTGGACATGGTGGAGAGAAACAGGCTAGCTAGCTAGATAGCTAGCTAGCTAGATAGATAGATAGATAGATAGATAGATAGATAGATAGATAGATAGATAGATAGATAGATAGTGGTGGGGTGGCCTATATATCTGCTATTTAAGCAGTTTCGTTCGAGTAATACATCATGCATATCCGATGCTAATGTCACAACCGGCCATGCATCGCTCTGCGCGTGGCCTGCGTCGAGTTTCGCAGAAAATCCTTGCGTCGGACGCACGGAGGGTACGCAAGCCCTTTCTCCCTTCTGGCAAACATCGGTCCGGACCCACACCTTGCATGCACGGCAGCTGCACATCAACCGCATGGGGGCTGCGTGCCCGTAAGGAGAACGCACATTGTATGCAAGGTCTCCGCACTTCTTGCTACAGTCATGTCGTCAAGCAAAAATTGGCACACGAGCTACGAACATGAACGTGCAAAAACACGCACGGCCGTTGGTGACCATGGCATTAACAGAGCAAAGCATTGTTTGGTACATAAAAGATTGATTTATAGTTAGGTAGGGAGGTATTACATACATTATTCTGACATCAAAGTCAGAGGATAGAAAACAACGACTAATCCGAATGAGGTTCTAACATACACCTACTAGCATAGACTCATAGGTCAGAAAGAGGTAATTGGAAACATTGTTTTTTTTTTGTTGATTTCGCAGACCTACTCAAGGCGCAACAGTCGCAGTATGATCACCTCAAAGTCAAAAGCCGAACCGACCGACATGTGAGTCCGACGCGTTTATTTTCATGTTTGTGGCTGAAGATTCGGTACATAGGGAGCGGGGGGAAACGTGCCTCTACCTCCCCCTCCCGGCACGTCTCGGAGCAACCACGGGCGCCTGACCCCTCGATGCGACCTACGGATGGAGCTGCTGACCCGATAGAGGCCACCTGACCACCAAGGTCGAGCTGCAGGATGGTGATGACGAAGATGACACGCCTCGTGGTCACTATCTTCCATGGCGACGATGTGGTTATCTCTGGACACAATAACACATTTATGCGACTAGATAAATCGTTGTTTTGTCGAGGCCGTGAGCCCACTTTCTGCGCATTTCATGATTTATTGAGTCGCATAATCAGTGTAATGAGTGCACGAAGCCTGCGACGCGTTTGCATTATCAATGAGTCTCGTGATCGAAGCTTTTGCTCCGTTCATTCATCTTGCATTCATCTTGCATCAGGGACACCAAGGTTTCCAGCTTCTCGCGAATTCCGCTTGTTGATGATTACACTCCATTCTCAGCCCTTAGAAGCAAACTAGTGAATAAGGATAGTAGAACCAGAACACCAACCGTTCAGTGTGTCTGGAAAACCTCAATGTAACAAATGAAAGTGGGTGGGAGTGAATTGGACCGGGCGTGTAATACTTTGTGATTGGAGTAGTGAATTGTTAGTGAATAAGTTATGAATTTATTATACTCGAGAAGAGAGATGGTAGAAGATAGAAGTGGAAAGAGGGCTTAAAGGGATCTCGCCCCCCCCCCCTCTCTCTCTCTCTCTCTCTCTCTCTCTCTCTCTCTCTTCTGCCCTTCCCCCGCCACCACGCTCTCTATCGAACTTCACCTACTTTCTCTTATACAGTATCAAGAAATAAAGCAATCATGCTGGAGCCCATTGTTTCCGAAATTCCGCCACCTATTGTTTGTTTTGCTCAAAGATTTGAACTATGCAAAGAAAGATATGTGTGTGTGTGTGTGTGTGGGGGGGGGGGGGTAATAGGGGGTGTGTGCGTCTGTGCGTACGTGTGTGGGGGAGTATGACAGAAAGGGGAACAAAAATAAAGAGAGATCAGAGAGATGGTAAGTGTGTGAGTGCGCGAATGGGGAGGTGGGGGGGGGGGCTGAACAGATTCTGAATGATTTTGATTCCCATCACCTAAAATTGATATTCATTGTTTCCGAAATTCCGCCACCTATTGTTTGTTTTGCTCAAAGATTTGAACTATGCAAAGAAAGATATGTGTGTGTGTGTGTGTGGGGGGGGGGGGGGTAATAGGGGGTGTGTGCGTCTGTGCGTACGTGTGTGGGGGAGTATGACAGAAAGGGGAACAAAAATAAAGAGAGATCAGAGAGATGGTAAGTGTGTGAGTGCGCGAATGGGGAGGTGGGGGGGGGGGGGGCTGAACAGATTCTGAATGATTTTGATTCCCATCACCTAAAATTGATATTCAATCTCTGTAGATTAAACAACCTTGTTGTTAACAAGAGTCTGAATACAATATATACAAATATTATTTGTCATCAGACGTGCGTTAAATCGTGCGTAACTTACAAACAGCTTTATGCAACAGGGCCCAGGATGAACCCTCTGCAGGTGTTAAAGGGTGGGGGCGCACCCTAAGCCCCCCCCCCCCCCCCCCCCACCGTCCCACCCCTCTTCTGTACTTCACGCACCGTTTGCTGTGTTTGTGTGAAGGTCGCATCTAATTTTCGCGCTGGACAAAGCAAGTTTGTACGCAACTCCCCACCTCAAATTCCCGCTATCCACAACACATTACGCGGCCCAATTGAGGTGCGTATACAGCGGTATGTTTTTAATTGCTCGCTCCGCCAGCTCTTGTATACCTGACCGTATCTAGACTGATTGATTCGTGTTGTGACCTAGCGCACTGGTGGTGGACGAAACCTCGATCAAATATTCATCGCTTCATTGTCCATGCATGGATGGAAATCTAAACACGAGTTTTTTCGACACCTACGCCAATCTTTCTTGATAAGGATCTCAATAATTCAATGTCATTCCAGGGCTGCTAGTCCGGGAGAAGAGAAGCGGGGGTCACGCATTGGACTAAGGAGGGGTGCGCGCAAAATGGCGTTAGGCGCACGGCGCGGCGGTAACAGCAATGCATACTATCATCACACGTCAGCATCCGGGGCTTTACGAAAACAGGGACAGATATTTCAGCGTCAGATAATCATCTATTATGCATCCATTCTGATTGTTCATGGAGGAAAATTTAGCCTGAAGAAAGAGACGTGACCTATATGTTTCTATTGAACTGCCAAGTTTATGTTTACCTTAATTATGCAATGGACAAAAGCGAAGTCTATCATTTGTGTCACAACATTTACAAGACCTTGCGGTTTCTGGGAGATAATGATGGTTTTGGGTTAGATGTGTTTTCCAGGCCACCACCTGCAAAATACGAAGTTGGCGTAGGCAACTTGGATCATGAAGAAGCGACTCTCTTCCGGAAAACGCTTGAAGTGGTGTGCGGGCTTGCTCCTCATCATAACAGATTCTAAAAGCATAGAAATATTTATCTTTCTCTTCCAGCATTCAACGAATGATGAAAAGCATTAATACAGTTGAGGCCAGAAGTTTACATACATCCAGGAAATTCAAAGAAAAGTTGACACTTGCCAAACATCATAAAATGTACTGTATCTTATAAAATATTTGTGCTATCACGACGAATTTGATATCAAACAAATGAGTATGTCATGCTCCTTCATCACATTGCTTTGTCATCAGGAGCTGAAAAATATTTAGGTGTAATTTTTACCCAAAACCTTCGTATTTTAGGCAAAATTAAAAATAAAAACGAGGCAAGAACATTTCATAATTGTGCTTCTTACTTCTCAACACAAACATTTAAGATTACATTTTTTTTGTCTATATATCATAGATTTGACATTTATACATTTCTATGAAACGATGTTCGAAAAAACAAACGATAGAATACATTTGGAATATTACTTTTTTCTTCTTCAAAGAAAATTCCAACTGAACTATAATTTAATCCCAACGGCATTCCAATCATGTGAAAAAAACTTGATACGTTCTTTCATTTCATACAAAATTTGTCATGGAAGTATTTATATTTCTAAAAATATAGTAGGTTTTACCATGTTTGGCACGCGAACAAATTTCACTGAATTCCATGGGTGATGTAAACTTTTGGCCTCAACTGTAGGTCCTTCTTTGTAATTATGGGCGAGTTATACATTGTTCAATTGCCAAGACCATTTGTCAATGCTATTTAATATTTAAACCCTTTATTATCCATGTGTGCATTTATATATTATTTATAAGCATTTATAAGCATTTATAAGTATTACACACAAATTCGTTAGAGCAACACTTTATTATTTTTACAATTTAACATATATCGGTTTTGGTGTAAACAAAAGCAATACACCAATGAAAACATGAGGGGCTGAATAAACTGGAAAACAGGCAAGGAGTGCTTGACGTGTTTGAGTTAAGTAGTAGTTCTTTCAGATTACATGGCGTTGGACCGAAAGCGGAAACGCGACAACCTCAACAAACTCAATCTGCGAACGATTAACAATGCGTGTGTCGGTGTGCAATTTGTCACCAACAATACACACGAATCCCATAGAGCAGTATTTGATTTGGTATAGAAAGGATTAAGACCGGAAACATACGTTTGTTCCAATCAATCATATATCCTAAAAGGGATTACGGAAGTTGCATCAATAATGTTATTCCAAAATTACCAACAACACTTCCCGAGTCAGATTAAATGCTGTTCTATGGGATTTTTTGGTGCATTGCTGTTAACAAAATACACACATGGGACTTAATTGAACTAAAGTTTCAATCCCTGAGCATAATGCATGCATTGCGGTCCATGTCCATGCTCTAATAATTTTCAGGGAAATGGGGTATAATATTTTTTTTTCGTTCTGGTTTGTTTTGCTGTGACCGTGGACCTCATCATGTTCGTGGTTATTTAAAGGTTACCATGACTACTAATAGGTACTTTCCCTCATGCAACCCGACACCACGTACATGTAGTATAGTAGCGTAGCGTAACCCCCGTGGCATCAAACATTGATCTTTGTATTGTTCAGGTGTAATTCTCGAGAAACGAAAGAATCGCATTTTATCGAAATCAAAAAGGGATTTGGTATAATTGTCAACATGTTTGGGGTACAAACCACAATGTGTGGGTCAGTTTCACTTGAAAAACCGCCCACCTGTATTTATTCTTGTTTGTTTTTGTCAATAACTGCCGAATGTTGAAGGTTCATGGTCACAGCATGCCCCGATCAGGTACCAAATTGTATTCACAAGTCGAGAATAGATCTCAATCAATTGTTTAATTAGTCATCATTCCGGATTCAGATGTTTGAAGTGTATGCATGCATAGCAGAAAGTCAACATCGTTATTTTGTCAGAATACATCTTACAATAACCCCCTATCCAGCTTGTTCTTAGGCGTACAGAGGGCGTTGCTAAGGAGGTGAGGTTGATAGCGAGTGGGCGTTGGTAGGGAGGGGGCGTTGGTGTGGACGGGGCGTTGGTGTGGACTGGGCGTTGATAGGAAGGGGGCGTTGGTAGGGAGTGGCCGTTGGTAGGGACTGCGCGTTGGTAGGGACGGGGCGTTGGTATGGAGGGAGTGCTCATGGAATATAATTATATAATGCTACGCCACCAAACCTTCACGACGCTCTGCATTTATTCATTAACTCTATAAGCGCCATTGATACATTTTTGCATCGAAAAACACTCGAGCCACATTGAACAGCTTTTTATCCGCCACATAAAGCGTTAATCCTTTGAGGCTTTCTCGCACAAACACACACAAGTCCCATGGGAGAACGTTCTCTCCGGCAGATCAAGAGTTAACGTAAAACTCAAGTCCGAATCTTGATTGTCAATGCGAGTCCATCGGTATAATTCCAACCCAGATCGTCAAAACAGACTGGCAGCTTTTGGACACATGCTCATAAAGTGAGACAGTTCCATGACGTCACTAATGGACTGACACTCACTCCTGTCATGTAAACGTGAGATTGTTTTATCTTAGGATTTGACTTGAGTTACTCACGCTCTTCCTCACCGCATCATAACATAATTAGTATAGCTAATTAGGATATCGTTTACCTATCTTAGAGCAAAGAGGGGATGGGAGGAAAGTGGCGGTAAGGGAGACATACTATTCATAGTTATTCATAGATTGTCTGCGCACGCAATGTCTTAGGCGGATGCAAATAGAACCAAGATAGAAATGTGTATACAGGCGGGTGTTTCACCAAGCTGTTCGTAAGTTACGAATGACTTTACGAGAAACCGGTGATCCCTTCTTGTGCTAAATCAGATTCTCAATTAACAAAGTGTGGTATCGCATTTAGCACAAGAAGGGATCACCAGTCGTTCTTAAAGTTGTTCGTAACTTACGAACAGCTTGGTGAAACACCCCCCTGGGAGCACACAACTAAAAGTCGAATTTGAGGGGGAAATCACTGCTTGTGACTATGTTCTCTCAAAGTTGTCACAAAGTTACTATTTTGTTCTATATTAGAATAATTTGTCCCAAAGTTACTATTTTGTTTTATATTAAAATAAGTTGTCACATACTTGTTACTACACATTGTAAACTTGTTGTTTTACCTAGGCGTATATTTTTGTTTTATTTTGGTTTGGTTTGAAGAGAGAGAGGTGGATGGGGACTGAATTGCATTGTAAAGACTTAAAAATCGTAGACCACTTAAGAAGCCTTCCCCATCTGAGAGCCTTACTCACTTTTTTTTTTTTTTTTCATATTCTTTATTTGATTTCATTCACATAATGAAAGAAACAATTTCATTTTATGACATAGAATTACAAATCAATAAACGCAATATTTCTGTTGATTCTAAAAACACAATACAACATGTTGTACCACTTGTATATATGAATTATATTCCTCTTAAATAGAGTACATGAATTAATCATAATGCTTAAAGAAATGTATAATAGTAATGATAATAAAGCAATTCCATAATACATAAGAATGAAATGTTTTCGGTTACCCCCCCCCTCCCCCCTCCCCCCCCCCCCTTACACACACATACACACTCACCTACATACTCACACACAAACACACACACACACACACACACACACACACACTCGCCTAGACACACACATATACACACCACTCTAACCCAATGTGCTATTTTGAACTGCAATGTTATCACCCCCCCCCCACCACCACCACACACACACAAACACACACACACACACATACACATACCTTCCCCCTCATGAGATTTTACAAAATCCTCGGCAATCTCTGGACTACTAACAGTATTCCACCACTTGCTTGAGTGCAGATAACTAGATTGTATTCCATTTCATTTCCATTTACCATCCATTTAACTCAGAGCAGTGATACGAGGGGGCATCCCGTAGTTAAGCGCCCCCCGCCCAACCCACCCCGCCCCCTCCCCCGTGCCCGGTCACTCTCCATGAACCCCAGCAATTACATACATTGTAGGTCATGACCCGGAAGGAGCCGGCCAGAGTGAGGCGGCTCGCGAGCATGCATACATGTTGGAGAAGTCGGTTAGATCCCTGCGATAGTCATTTTAAGTTGACAGGCAATAGACATTTGCGGCCTACTTACATACATCATGTCTGGTGATGGCATGGTCTGTGTCGGGAGTGTGTTTGGGTTTGTCATTAGGAGCAGGGGCGGCCCAAGAGGAGAAGCAAGAGGGACGAGACAACAGCAGACTACAAGGTGTCTCAACAAAAGAGGGAGTCCTTCCGTGAAATTAAAAAAAGGACGTTTATCATGCAACTTGAAGGAGATTGGTGTAGTGACACACGATGCCGCACATTCACTACAAATCACTACAAATCAGAGAAAGCGATTTCCATCCGTACAATTTATGATGGTGGAAGAAATAGAAGAAGTAATATTGGAAGAAGAAGAAGAAGAAGTAGAAGTAGTAGTTTTAGTAATAGTAGTAGTCGTAGTAGTAGTAGTAGTAGTAGTAGTAGTAGTAGTAGTAGTAGTAGTTTTAGTAGTAGTAGTAGTAATAGTAGTAGTAATCGTAGCAGAAGTAGTAGTAGTAGTAGTAGTAGTAGTAGTAGTAGTAGTAGTAGCAGTAGTAGTAGTAGTAGTAGTACATGTAGTAGTAGTAGTAGTAGCAGTAGTAGTAGTAGTAGTAGTAGTAGTAGTAGTAGTAGTAGAAGTAGTAGTAGTAGTAGTAGTAGAAGTAGTAGTAGTAGTAGTAGTAGTAGTAGTAGTAGTAGTAGTAGTAGTAGTAGTAGTAGTAGTAGTACTAGTAGCAGTAATAGAAGAAGAAGCAGTAGTAAACAAGTTAGTTAACTAGTTAATTAAATAAGTGTCCATTCACACCCTTATCTCATGTTCCCGTCATTATTGTACACTGTGCTTCAGCAACTCGAGTATAGCATGATTTACTGCACGCAATTCCACATTATTAAGTCATATATTCAAGAAGGGAGGAGAACGCTCATGCATAACTTGTGTGTTCACATTATATGCAATATTCGAGAGAAATGTACGGTATCTTTATGATAACCCTATTTTCAGTAAGGACGCTTATGACGATCAAGAAAGAGTGGCAAAGAGACGAAACATATCGCCCAACATCGTGCTTCAACAATAGAATTATCGCATGATGAATTACCTAGACAAGTTAGAGATGTACGAATGAAGACGTGCTTAGATACACTATTCCAGGATGTGTCAACTCGTATTATGTACTTATTGTTTCATTCGCCTTCGTATCTCCGATTTATTTTGGGAAAAGGGTACACCGAAAAAGCAATATATCACCATTCTCGGTCATCAGTACTCACTTTAGAATATTCACTCTTTCAATATTCTTCTTCTTCTTCTTCTTCTTCTTCTTCTTCTTCTTCTTCTTCTTCTTCTTCTTCTTCTTCTTCTTTTTATAGTTTCCTTCCTCACCCGTATCATTATTTTCTTTTGTAATTACCATATCCGTAACTATTGTAATAAGTAATAATCTATGGTTTTCGTATCATAAAATATATACTGTCATTTCGCAGTAATGTATGTTTTCAGTAATGATCTCTGTGCTGTGCTTCCCCCTCCTTTATATTCCCCCTTCTCTTTACCGACGTCTTTAGAGAGAGAGAGAGAGAGAGAGAGAGAGAGAGAGAGAGAGAGAGAGAGAGAGAGAGAGACAGAGAGACAGAGAGAGAGAGAGACAGAGAGAGACAGAGAGAGAGAGAGAGACAGAGAGAGAGAGAGAGAGAGAGAGGGGGGGGAGAGAAATGGGGTGAGAGAAGGAAAATGAAGGAGCAGGTGCGAGAGAGACGGGAAAAGGCAAATATGAGGAAGAGAGTAGTAGAGAGAATGAGAGGGAAGAGAAAGGAGAAAGAGAGACAGACAGATAGACAGACAGACAGACAGACAGACAGGGAGACAGACAGAGACAGAGAGATAGACGGACAGGCACTGATATAAAATATAGATACAGAAATACAGAGAGAGGGGAAGAAGAGGGTGAGGCAGAGAGAAATAGAGAAGCAGAGGGAGATGCAGAGAGAAAAAAAGGGGGAGAGATAAAGAGAGAGGGAGAGAGAACAAGAATGAGAGAGAGAAAGAGAGACAAAGAGACAGAGAGAGAGAGAGACAGAGAGAGACAGAGAGGGAGGGAGAGACAGACAGACAGAGAGAGACAGAGACAGAGACACAGAGACAGAGAGAGACAGAGAGAGAGAGAGAGAGAGAGAGAGAGAAAGACATGGGGTAGCTCTCTCCGCTCCGGAGCCCGTAGGATATAGGTTAAAATACCTGGTTATTGTTTGTAGTGTACGACACACAGCATACGGTGCAATAATAATCCTTTGACTCTCTCAAAAGAACAATCATACTGCGGTTCGGATGTCTCTACACACCGTGTATCCATTTAGGTGCGGCCTGCTCGTTCGTACTGGAATACATATTTCATTTGCCGATCTAGGGCATTAATTTAGGTACTTTTCTGAGACATTTACCTAGATCTTTTGACATAGCTGGATGAATTCCAAATCAAATTTATATAGCTCAAATAAATAAGTGTTCTTAGAATCCTGCCACCCATCCTCCCCTCCCTACCCGCGCTCCCTTCCCCTCTCTTTGCGCACCAGGTTAGATGGGAGGCCGACACTGATGCCCCCCCTCCCCCTCTCTCTCTCCAGCGAGCACG